>CM059199.1:9136130-9250402 GCA_030323885.1 Branchipolynoe longqiensis
CCACCCAGAGTGGAGGCGGGACGGGACGTGGGTCGACGGGACGCGGCGAGAGGAACGCGGTGTGACGGGACGGGAGGACGCTCCGAGTGAGGGCAGACGACAGACAGCCAGCTACCTCCACCACGGCCTAACCACACCCAGCCCCACACTGCGGCAGCTCGCCGTGAACCGGGCGGTGCACTTTTGCGGACTGTGGTTGCTTGCTCGATTCACTGTCGTCCCGCCGACTTTGGATCACACACCGCCACCGCAACCCACCCACCACCACCACCAACACCCACGACCACTGGTCTGGTCTGGTCTGGAACCACGCCCAGGTGTGTGTGTGTGTGCGTGGGTTATTACACAGACTTCCGACACTAACGTGACGTGACGTCACACACACACACACACCGTCACAGGCGGCTGTCACGGCCCGTGTGTGCGCCAGGTGTGACAGGTGTGTCAGATTGGAGGGCCTGACTGATTCAGGACTCAGGTGTCATATCGTCAGGTGCACAACGCCACACCTGTGCATACACGGCGTGAACAACATACCGAGCCGGTACCCACACCCACCGCGCACCAGCCACCACCACCACCACCACCCCGCCCGGGACGCCCTAGGCACATATAGGACACCTCTTGCTGTACTGACCGCTTGGTTGGTGGTGGCCCACTTGGATTGCAGTTGATGTATTGACTGCTTGGTTGGTTGGTGGTGGCCCACTTGGATAGCAGTTGCTGTACTGACTGCTTGGGTGGCCCATTTGGATAGCAGTTGCTGTACTGACTGCTTGTTTGGCCCACTTGGATAGCAGTTGCTGTACTGACTGCCTAGTTGGTGGAGGCCCACTTGGATATCAGTGAGCGCCAACGACTCGGCAAGTAAGCATGTAAGAAGGCAAGTAATTAAGGACCATGCACGCTGAGTGTATTAGAGTGAGCATACAGTGTACGTCCCGTCCTGTGTGTTCTGGTTAACACCTGGGATGCTACCATTCTATTACTGCACGTGTGTGTATGTGTATGTGTATGTGTGTCACAATAACTATGCCAGCGACTGATGAACATGAGCACCACATGGAGGGCAGTAATGGCACTGGAAATATGAACAATAACAATAACAATAACAACAGCAGCAGCAGTAGCAGTAGTAGGAAATCAGAGGACGGCATGTCGGCTAGTCGGCACTCAGGGTCTGTACGGCACGATGACACAAGCTGGATCCAACGGGCTGACCACTCAGCACGGGACACCACAGTGCGCATGCGCGACAAGAACCCAGTGCCGAAGCGCTTGTCGACCGGTAATGATGACAGCGGTTGGATCAAGGCGTGTGGTGTGTCGGGGAGACGGGCCGTCTCCTCCGACGACCCTTGGCTGCGGTCGCCACTGATCCGTGGCAGGCGCAGCACCAGTGACTCCTGGAAGATTGCGGAAACTGGAGCAATGACAATGTCGAGGCGAAGCGCTGGTGATGCCGAAGACCTAAGTCGCCACGCTCGCAATCACCCCATCGCTGATGATGTCACCACTGAGGCCATTACGGGCGACCATACCCCAAGGCCGCTCTCTGCTACTGTTGTACCCAGGGATGACCGGGTGGCTGGTGTTGTTGTTGGCGTAACTCACACCAGACATATTCCGGGCCGACTACAGATTAACTCAGCTGATGCGCAGAGCTGGATTAAGTCTGACACAAAGGAGATGCACACTTCAAGGTCATCTTTCCCAGAGGCCATTCGCACAGTAACAAGCATGAGCATTGACATGGCATCGACACAAGAGGCAAAGCATCGCCCAGCTGAGATTGGCAATATTAGGCTGAAGCGTGAGAACTTCGAGCGGAGTCTACAAATGTCAGGCTTTATCCGTGAAGGCAGCCACGACCATGATGCTCCAGCCAGAGGCAGTGGCCTCAGCTCGACAGGTAGAAGTGAATTTTCTGCACGGAAATATGAGAATGCAATGGCTAAATTTGAAGCAAACAGAAAGAAAACTGAGATGGATGCCGAACCCCCCAAGCGGTATGAACGACGGGCCAGGAGTATTGGGCGTCTCACAGACCGAGAGCTTACTATTGCCGGAACAATGGAGTCGTCTAAGGACTATATCCAAAGTCCTAAATTCAGAAGTGAAGTGTATGGCTCGCGAAGTCATGACCGCATATCGAAAAGAGATGGTCATTTAACTAGAAACAATGAAGAGACAACTGCAAGTGTGGATGAACATAAACATGTGGGTGATCGCAGATCGAGACGTGATTGGTACACAACTGTGAATCACGCGACTAGAAATGATGATAAAGTAATCAAGAGTGACAGCTGTGCATCTGTATCCAGAAATGAAGGACAGACAGCTGAAACTGATACATGTGAAAATGAATGTGACTTACATGAGAGCAATGACGTCATAGCTAGCAACCGTGATGAAATAATAACCAGAAGCGAGAGGGATGCTTCCAAAAATGAAGGGAGGACATCGAGAAGACAGGGAAGGACATCGAGAGAGGAAGAGCGCACATCAAGATATGATGGGCCTTCGTCTACTAGAAATGAAGGGTATACATTGAGAAGCGAAGGGCAGGCATCTAGAAGTGACACTTCTGAGAATGAAGGCGATTTACATGAAAGGGACAAGCAGACAACTAGAAAAAATGACAATTTAACCAGTACGGAAAGCCATACATGTAGAAGTGAAGAGCACATATCCAACGATGAAGAGAAAGCGTCTAGCAGTGAAGAGCATGCTTCTAAAGATGAATGGAGAACATTCAGAAGTGAAGAGCACACATCCACAGATGAAGAGAGACCATCTAGCAGTGAGGACCATGCTTCTAAAGGTGAAGAGAGCCCATCCAGAAGTGAAGAGCACATCTCTAAAGATGAAGGGAGACCAATTGTAAATGAAGGACATACATCTAGAAATGAAGGGCGTATAATTAGAAGAACCAGGCGGAGGTTCAGAAATGATCAATCTGAAGAGGAAGGTAATCACGCAACCACCGATGAAATATCCAGTGGTGCCAGCCACATTTCAAGAACTGAACGACCGACATCTAGAAACAAGGAACAAACAACTACAATTGACAGAAGTGCTGCATCTGAAAATGAAGGTGATTTTTGTGAAGGAGACGAGATAACTAAAGATGTTGCGAATGAAGCTGGAGAAGTTCCAAACCAGCACAGGACCTCGCATGGTGAAAGAAGCGAGAGTTCAGGATTCAGAACAACACCTGTGGAATGTTCAGTTAGCTCAAATAATGATGCATTAGAGATAGTTCACATTGATGACCTGACACCTACAGACCATGCTCTTCTCGCCAACATCCCCATGGTGGCCAACCAGTCGTGTTTTACTAACAATCATGCAGAGGTACATCAGTCAGGGGTGGATATAAACACTTCCCAGGAAGACCATTTAGATGCTAATGACCGCTTCAAAGCACTAGACCAATCAAGTGTCAATGAGCAGCAAATAGAGTTAGACGTTGCATTCGCAGACCAGTCAGTTCAGGAGGAGTGTACCGCAGTGGTAGACAGTCCGATACTGATCGAGCAGTCAGATCTGGACAAATCAGAAGCATCGGTATATCAATCGAGTTTAAATGTGAAAAGCACAGTGGCAAACTTGGAATCTATGACAGTCGATCGATTAGATCCAAATGAAGCGCTTGTAGAGGCAGACAGATCAGGAGCAGCAGCAGATGAGTTGTGTGTAGGTGTGACTACTCCACTGGGGGCCCAATCAGATGGAGCTGGGATCCTGGGCACAGGGGACATGCATGCCAGGATGGAGCGAAGACGGAGACAACGTGACTGGGTGGGTGAGATTGAAGAGGAGGTGCCACGAAAGGGGAGGAGAAGAGACCCGGGTGAAGACCAGAAATTAGATGAGACTAAGTACCAGGAAATAGCTGGAAAAGTGCCATCAGAATTAAAAGCAGCGAAAGTGGAAATGGTAGTTAAACAGGATGAAACAGTCGAAAGTGAAAATCAAATGGCAGTTGATATAGCCAGTAATGAAACAATGGAGGGCTTTGCAACAACAAAGGAAGACACTGATAATGATAATGATATTGCTAGTAGTAGTGCCGAGGTTAGTGACAGCAATACAGAACTTGACCGTGACAGAGCACTACTTGATGGCCACGAAAGCAATAATTGTGCTATTAGTATTATTGACACCACGATCGCCAGTAGAAGCAGTGTCACTGAAGAAATGGCAATATCTGAGACAATTGAGGATGAAGTGAATTATATTTCACGAACAGATGATGCTGAACACTCTGCTACATTATGTGATATTAAGCTAACTCTAGACTCACCTACTGTTAAGGAGGAGGATTTGACCCAGGCTAAACAGGATATGCAGGCAAAACCGAAACTTACCGAACAAATTTGGCATGGAAGAGACGAAAATATGTCCGATGATTTATGTATTAGTACTAAAACCATGCAGTTTAAAACTGACAGTAATATTGAGCCAGTGTTAGAAATAAAAACACAAGTGGCCGATGCTACTGATATGAAACATAGCATGAATGGTGATCATGAACAAGGATCTGCTATAGAATCAGCCCTATTAATAGATAACACTTGCAGCACTGCCTTGCCTGAAAACAAGCCGCATGGTGACATTCTGCTGGAAAACCAACCCCCTGGAGGCTCTTCTCGACACCATCTCCTGGACAAACAACACACTATGCAATTGGAGGATACCAAATCTTTCACTGATGACACAAACAAACCAGCCCAAAATATACTAGTGCACACCAGTATGGACGATGGAGGAAGTGCTTATGATGATGATGACACAGGTGTGCAAGGACAGGCTAGCGAAGAAGGCGACATGCTTGAGGTACTCAAAGATTTAGACAAAGTCATTGCAGAATACACGCCAAAACTTAGTGATGAAGCATATGGCTTAGCCATGGAGCTTCAACATGCTGACTCAGAAACAATCAAGCAACAACAAAGCGCCACAGAAGAGAGTTCTAAGTATCAAGACGCGCCCGAAGAGAGTGCATCTTTGTCCATATGCACAGACACTGTGGACAAGTATGAGCAAATGGTTGAGTTGGTAGAAGAGCAAACCGAGTACGACACAACGCAGAGTGAACTGGAGGTTATAACCAATGACGATACATGCAAAGAGCAATTAGACACAGTTAGTGACCGGAAAGATCATATCACGATTGTGGACTGGGATCAGTGGATAAAAGAAAACAGGGAGGATATTAATGTGCATCCAGTGGAATTTGAAGAACCTGCTGAGGAAAATGCAACCATTACAGAGGAAAATGAAAATGAGGAAAATATTGAGGAAGTTTTTGAATGGGTCACATGGGGATTAGAGACGATAGAGGAAAACGTAGAGGAAGGAAGCACACAAGAATATAGAGAAGAGAATGCAGGGGAAGCGAATGCAGAGGAAGAGGATGCAGAAGGACGAACAGACATGACAGTAGATGGCACAAAAGATGTGGAAAGGCTTGAAGGAGATGGAGAGAAAGGAGCAGATGAAGAGAAGGAAAAGCAAGAGTCTGATTTAAGTGATAACAGACAGAATGTGGCTTCGATCATGGCTGACAACAAATGTGATGTGCGGGATGACACTGAGACACGTCAAGTTGACGTTTCACATTGGATTAACACTCAAAGTAAACAACTTGATGAAACTAATGAACTAGAACCTAATGAATCGCAAAGTAAGACAGCCTTTAATGTAAGCCATCTTCAAAAAGAGCCAGTTGGTGATATTGTGCACGCTGATGACACTGGCGCTCTACAAAGTGAGATGTCTGATAGCACTAACCCGCTTCAAACTGGGCTTGATTTAAATGAACAAATTAAAGTGGACAACATCGATAATGATACAGCCAGTGATGAGGACCCAGCTAGTAAGTTGCATTACAATGGGGTGTGGACGTGTAGAAATTCTGCTGATCTAGCTGTGGATAATGATGGCGTTGCCCAGGCAATCAGTGAACATGTCACTGGGAGTGAGTTTAATCACATCAAGGAACCAAATACTCATTGCAGGAATATTGAAAATGTCCAGAAATCAGACGATACTAAAATTATTTCTGAAGCGCATGACTATGATGGGAATGAAAAAGAAGAATTATATGCGATCCCGATAGAAACTCATGAACAAGACCGAAACAACAATCAAACTAGTGAAATATACCCGATTAATGAGGAGGAATTTTCGCAGATGAGTAAAGCGGGCAAACAAACAGTTGTTTCGGAGGCTTTGATTGCAAAGCCAACTAATGTGCGGGACGAGGAGAGAATTCACTCTGCGGATGTCAGTAAATGCCCTCATCCAATTTCTGCAATTAGCGAGCCGCAAATGTATGCTGGCACTGTTGATGAGGGTCAGAAATTGCGAAAGGATGTGTATAATGTCGATGAAATACAGGAGACGGAAGAAGTGGTACAAGTAGAGGAGGCACAGTATGCGGAGCAGGTTAAGGATATAGACAATTGTGATGAGATAGATGAGAAGGAGGTGATAGAACAAGAAGCGGCACACCATGGTGAGATGGGCATGGTTAAACAAGAAAAGGATATGGATAATTGGAATGAGATAACAGAAGTGGAGCAGGATACTTGTAATGAGATACATGAAAAGGAAAAGGAGCAGGTTGTAGCGAAACAGCAAAAGGATGTAGCTGATGAGATACATGAGAAGGAAGAGCAGGTTGTAGCGAAACAGCAAACGGATGTAGATGATGAGATACATGAGATGGAAGAGGAGCATGTTATAGAGAAACTGCAAAATGATATAAATGAGATACATGAGAAGGAAGAGGAGCAGGTTATAGAGAAACAACACACGGATATAGATGATGAGATACATGAGAAGGAAGAGGAACAGGTTATAGCGAAACAACACACAGATATAGATGATGAGATGCATGAGAAGGAAGAGGAGCAGGTTATAGAGAAAACGCAAAATGATATAAATGAGATACATGAGAAGGAAGAGGAGCAGGTTATAGATAAACAACATACGGATATAGATGATGAGATACATGAGAAGGAAGAGGAACAGGTTATAGAGAAACAACACACGGATATAGATGATGAGATACATGAGAAGGAAGAGGAACAGGTTATAGCGAAACAACACACGGATATAGATGATGAGATACATGAGAAGGAAGAGGAGCAGGTTATAGAGAAACAACACACGGATATAGATGATGAGATACATGAGAAGGAAGAGGAGCAGGTTATAGAGAAACAACACACGGATATAGATGATGAGATACATGAGAAGGAAGAGCAGGTTATAGTGAAACAACACAGGGATATAGATAAGCTACATGAGAAGAAACAGCATACGGATATAGATAACTGTGAGGAAAAGGTGGAATATAAAGAAACACTGCCAGACAAAAAGCAGAGGACAATTACCTTGTCAGATGAAGCATCAATCCCTAATGAACAAACAACTTCTGAGTCATTGTTAGAGACAGGTCCAAATATTGAACAATTGGAAACTCATACTACATTAGCTGGGAAAGTATCCAGTTCTCGTGCAGTTGTGTCAGAGGAACGGTCAAATAGTTTTGAACTGTCAACTACTACCACTCAGTCAGAGCTAGCCTCAAATGTCAGTACGACACGTGGCTCAATAACAACAGGGGCCACATCTCAGGATGAGATACTGCGTGCAAGATTGAAGGAGACCGCTTTGGGTAGGCATACCAATGAAACCAGCACTAATAACAATGACGACCTTGAGCCGCATTACCTGGATGTGATCCGAACAGATATGACTGCTGCGCAGAAGTATGTCAAAGCAACACGCGGGATAAAGCCGAAGCCAAGCAAACCTGAGCCTCGGCAGGCTAAGAGGGAGCCGTCTGAGGAGGAGGTACAAATGAAGAACCTCGTAATGTGGTTAAGTTCTGGAACACTCAGGTATAAATTGCTGCATCCCCTCCCCCCCACACACCCCTACCATAATGCCTCTACCATTAAGACCAAACCCCCATCTTGATTCATTTTATTATTAAGACAATACAAGCCCTGATTAGCGATTCTTATCAATAACAAATCATGTTGGAATGATGTGTATTGGAATTTACCTAAGGAAGAGGGGGATTACAGGTTCTATGTATGTTAACAAGCCAGAGTCATTTGCATGTTCCTGTATATAAAATGGGAAAAGTGACAGTCATGTTTTATCTGTACTATGAAGCCGAGGGGTTGGCCAGAATCCTGGTTCGTAGTGCGATAGGGGAAGAGGGGCAATATAATGGATGCAACCATCGTTCTGCAGGCATGGAAACAACCCCCCCCCCCCACCACAAAAATCACCCACCCCCATGGCATACCTATTGATAAAACAACATGAAGTCGTTTTTTGTTCATGCATATTTTCATCCGGTATCATTTCACAACTTGTTCAATGCGGAATGATAGCATATAACAACAGATGGTCTGGTGCTGAGCTTAAATCAGGGAAGATGAAGATGGTAACAATGGTAACATAAAGGTCAAATGGAGAACATGTGCATTCTGATTGCAATGGCATGGTTTGTTGGTTGGTTGTTGGAGTTGTACGTCCTGGCAACACCTAAGGTCATATCAGGAGATTGTAGTGGGGATTTGTTTTGTTAGACAATATGATGACCTATCTAGTCATTTGTTTGTTTGTTTTTGTTTTACGTCCTAGCAAAATCTATGGTCATATCAGGACGGGTACCGACTTGTGATGGCGACTTTATAGTGCTGCCCACTGGGAGACCAGGTCACCAGCACCATGACCTGACATCCCACTCAGTCACATTATCCTGACACTGAGCCAACCAGTCCTCGCCCTATCCTATTAATGCCGAGCGCCAGGCTAGGACGCGACAAGTATCAATTTTTAAGTCATTGGTTTGACTCAAACAGGGTTTGAACCCACGAACCCATTGGTTCGGATCCCTTGATCTCCCAAAACAGGGGACGGACGCTCAACTCAGAGGTCATAACTGGCTGTAGAACTTGTAGGAACTTGGGCGCACTGTCCATTTTATTTAGGCTTTTCGCAAAAAGATTACAATTGAGCATTACGCATCCGGTAGTAGAACGCCGATTTGTGTGTTTTGATGTAAGGTGCCTACAGTAATGAAAGTATAGACGGTGTTTTGAGCCTAGGAGAGACTATAAAGGGTGTTGAAATAGGGATGGAGTGTATGTTAAAATGGGGAGAGTGGTTGTTGTTTGTTTGACGTCCTAGCAACATGTAAGGTCATATCAGGATGGGTACCGACTTGTGACAGTGCGCACTCATGACGACTTTACAGTGCTGATAATGCTGAGTGCCTAACAGTGCCGAGTGCCTGGCTAAGAAGCGACAAGCATTAATTTTTAAGTCGTTGGTTTACTGGTTCGAACCCATGGGTATATCCCATGATCTACCAAAAAATAGCGATAGTGAAAAAGTGTTAAAATGAGGAGAGTGGTAGTGTTTATGTGAAAGATGGAGCGAGGGAGTGTGTGAAATAGGGAGGCTGGCAGTGTTTATATGAAAATAGGAAAAGAGTAGGAGTGTTTGTATGAAAATACAAGTGTTTATAGGAAAATGTGATGGTGGGAGTGTTTGTTGGAAATAAGGAAGCTGTGAGTGTTTGTGTGAAATAGGAAAGGGGAGGGAGTGTTTGCGTGAAATGGGAAAGGGGAGGGAGTGTTTGTGTGAAATAAGGAAGGGATGGAAGTGTTTGTGCGAAATAGGAAAGGGGAAGGAGTGTTTGTGTGAAATAAGGAAGGGGTGGAAGTGTTTGTGTGAAATAGGAAAGGGGAGGAGTGTTTGTGTGAAATAAGGAAGGGGAGGAAGTGTTTGTGCGAAAGAATGGAAGGACTGAAAGGGTGTGTGAAATAAGGAAGGGGCGTGAGTATTTGTTTGAAATAGGGGGAGTGTTTGTGTTAAAATAGAGGGGAAATGTGGAAGGAATGGGTTTTGAAAATTCCTAATATATTTAAGGCGCAAAAAAAAGTCAAATATTTGTCAAATATTATTAAACCTGCTGTTGGAATGACCTAAATCTGGGTAGCTCCCACAATTGCATCATTCTTCTGCTTTGTATCTGTGAATATGTGTGTGCTTTAACTTATGGATATTAAGTTACAGCTGTTTTTTGTCCACGTTGTCGCTAAATCGCACCCTGAATGTTTACTTTCCGTGTACCATTTACTAATCACTAACAGTTCATTACAAACTTAGCAGTATTGCAGGTTTGTTTAATGCAACTTGCATATTGTGTTCTGGTGTGGTATTTTGGGAGTGAGAGACTAGGCCATCTGCTTTTGGGATTCGTAGATTTAATTATGAATTAATTTTATAGTTAACTATAAATTGTCTTTACAATTTATATGAGCTGAACATAAATTGTAACAAACCTCAACCCAAAAAATATTTATCAACAAATATGTATGTTAACAAAATGTAATTAAAATCTTATGTGTTAGATGAACTACCCTGTCACAGTCAGGAGACCAACTTTGTCTGTCTTCACATTTGATAACAAGGATATACATGTCGAATATATGCTCTATATAATGCCATTTAATGCAAAACATTAGATCCATTTACAATTCAAATGGATTTGCAATTATGTGTGCTCAAACAATACCCTAACAATGCGCCTGCACCATTTGTATTTTTCAGGTCTACTACCTCAGACGACAAAATGTTGACTAGTACTGGTGATGTTACTTTCGAGGACCTGATCCTTGAGGTCTTCGAAGAGTCCGAGACACTCTTCTTCCCCCTTCAGACACCGAAAGAAGCTCGCGCCTTTATCAAGGCGCTGCATAGTAAGGGGGTCACCTATGAGTCCCTATGCCTAGAGATAGGTGAGCCAGAGCACAACTTCACATCATGGCGAAAGAGCTTAGGACGTGCCGGCGTGGGACATGCCGTCATGGCATGGGTCAACCAGCCACTGCAGCTAATGCTTGACGAAGAAGCAGAGGACCATGAGGATGACGACACCAATGGCGATGCCGAAGAGGAAGTGTGGAGAGAAGCCGAACGGAGGGCGGAAGGACAGAGACGACTCCAGAGTAACGGGGAGAGTCAGATTATGAAGAATGTGGTTGATTTTAATAAAAATGATCAGAAGGACCACCATACGTCAGCTGACAAGAATGGAGTGTCAGGCATTGTCTGCAATACCAAGAATGCACCATCAAATGCCACAAAGGAAGAACACCAGCCACGTCAGCAGTATGACCAGGTGCCGGATCCGATACGAGAGCGTCGGCTGCTTGAGTTTAAAAGCCAGCAGGCTCGTGGGCATGAGATCGAAGCAGCTATTTCAGACCAAGGAATGAAGGATATTCGCAACCGCATATCACAGTTTGAAAGTACAAGTCGCTCTACATCAAAGAGTGGAAGCGAGTCCAGGGAAGAGAACGACCGGTTAGAAGAAACCGAGTCTGTTTCGTCAGTTATAACTGAGACGGACAGTGTGAGCAGCATGGATGAGACTGATAAGCCCGCTGACAACTGCGCCGCCACAGACACAGTGAATGTAGATTCCTCATGTGTGATGCCTGATGTTTCAGTGGAAACGCAGCTCACTAGCAATGGAAGTAAAACCAGAAAGAGCCCATCTCCTACTTCCGAAAGCGCACATGACATGCTCGATGGGGACATCACTGAGAATTACAATAGTGACCTTGACGTGGAAAACGACATGCATAGTCCAGTACAGGCTGTGGCTGCGCGTAAAATTACAGCTTCGCGCGCTACAAAGACATGGGGTGGCTTCCTGTATGTGTTCTCTGACACACCGGCTAACAGCGAAACGTGTCGAGTTAAGGTTGGTGTGTCCACCTTCCCCCGCAAGCGACTGAGGCAAGCGCAGCTCTTCAACCCAGATGTGTACCAGGTGCGCACCGTGGCTGTAAGGCACCAGGCATCAGCGCTGCAGCAGGTCCTCAGGGAGCTGGAACCGCATCGCCTGCCAGGACAGCGGGACTGGTTTGAAGGACCCTTCAATGACATCATCACTGCCATATCAAAGGTTGCAGCGAGTTTCCCGTCCACCCGCAAAGTGATCCACAGCACTGACACCGAGGAAGGAGAGAGTACATGCTAGCTAGCTGAGAGGTACAACCAACATGATGGATCAGAAGTAGTAGTACTTACAGTGACTTGGGGAGGGGAGGGGAGGGGAGGGGAATGAAGATGGCCAGTGTGAAGTATTTAGGAAGAATTGACTCTACCAGGACGTCATAGTCTGTCAGTGTATACATATGGCAGCAACTTTACATTCCAAAGTGCCTGAGCAATGAGACCAGAGGAGACATACTGTGCACATTAATTAGGAAAGAGCACATTTGTACCTTCTGACTGAATGCTTCAAACTGGAAGCTGATGTTCTCAAACTAAGTGATGCTATCTTACCACACATCTTTACCCGGCAGTGATTGCCACAGTGCACTACCTAACTACTTGCTGTCTGTTAGTGTTAGATCTAAATGAGGTTGGACTACATCTCAATGCCTGTCTGTCTGTCTGTCTGTGTGTCGTGAGACTGGGTTGCTCCGCACGATTCCATGGATTCTGGCATATCTCTCACCAGAGGGGATTATTTTACGACTATAACTATAAGTGTTTACCGGCTTCATAGCATGTGATTACAAAATGAGATATATTCATAAACTACCATTGGAAGTTAGTGATAGCATACGATGACTATATTGCGCAGTACTTATGTAATGGCATAGAAAAGTAATTACATTTGTGTCGCTCATTCCACGAAGAAACATTCCCAGTGTTTGTATACATGTACATGTAAATTACAATTATCGTTAATAAGAAACCTTCAAAGATTAAACCTATTTATCCGTTTCCAACCATTCCATCCATACTAAATAGTGCATTTTGGCGCAAGACATGTAAATGTTAATGAATTTGTTCCTTGGAAACAATAATTGTGGTTGTGACTTGGTTGGTGATATTGAGTGCTGAGTACTATATTCCCAGGCTGCTTCATTGATAGTACTTAACAATGACTATGTCATGCTCATAGCTATTAACTAATGACCAATGTCTCTGCTGTCATTGGCAGTCATAAATACCATGTCATAGTGACTGTGTCCTAAGTTGCATAGTCTGATGGAAGTACAGTGAAACCCCGTTATAACACGCCCCTATTTAAAGTGAATTCAGATATAACGCCATGATTCATTGGACCCAGAATTCTTTAATTGAAAGGTAATTCAGTGAACTGAACCCGTATTTAGTGTGATCCCACTGTTTTCGCGATGACATTTTATTGACCCCATTGATGGCGTTATAATGGGGTTTCAGTGTATAACATTTTCAAAACCACATGACCTACATAGATTTGATCTTACATACCCAACATAAACACTGGTGAACTCATTCAACATTTATTGCTGTATAGAACAGGGATGAAAGTGATCTCCGGGAAAAAAAAGCGGAAATGCTGATATTCTTCCATAGGCTTTGCATTGTCAGGGAATCGCTGAAGATTCCCGGAAGTCGGGTTTCATGCATAATCATATACGCTGCTAGTGCTGCAGCATTTGAAGCATGTATTAGTAGTATACGCTGCTAGTGCTGCGGTGTTTGATGCACGAATTAGTACACGCTGATAATGCTGCGCCGTTTAAAGCACGTATTAGTATACGCTGATACTGCTGCTCCATTTGAAGCACGTTTTAGTAATATACGCTGATAGTGCTGCGGCGTTTGAAGCATGTATTAGTATACGCTGATGGTGCTGCAGCGTGAAACAACGTATTGGTTGGCTGGTTGTTGGAATTTTACATCCTAGCAACATCTAAGGTAATGTCAGGACTGGCGCAAGGTATTAGCTACAGGAAAAATCCCGGAAATCCGTGAAATCACGGAGATCTTTCATCCCTGATAGAATGACTACTAATTCAATTTAATATAAACTTCCCACAGCTGAAGCCTATGATCTGAAGCCTAGCATAATTTTGATGTGCAAACCAAAATTAATTTTGTACATTTTCATTTCACATATCTCCGAAGTTAACAATTCATAATCAGTTACTTCAAGCTAAAGTAGAGTAGATAACCATCAGTCTAAAAAATCCATGGCCGAACAGCGGATTATGCAACTTTAATAATTACTGACAGTGAGAATGAACAATGTATTTGCTGTCACTGACAGTAATAAATAGCATGTCCTAGATGTTACTGTCAGTCCTAGATGTTAAAGTTGCATAGTCCGATGGAATTGAAATTCTGGCATATTTTCTTAGATAAATCTATTAAGTTAATCGGTATAATCTACCTTAATTTAGTTTGAAGTAACTTTGATTTTAAATGGCTAAGTTTTGAGATATTTTAAGTGCAAACATATCAAATTAGTTTTGGCAAACACACTATTAATTCTGACACCATAGCAGTAACGTGTTCCATTAAATTGCCTCAGTATTCCCTTCTATGTGGTGACAAATGCTTACTAAGTGCATCAGTATCTAAGTTAGATATGTAGAATCAATTCTAAATAATTATTTAGGTTTTTTACATGTTGATGCTTCATCGGATTATGCCGCTTTAATATTGCTGGCACTGCCATCTATGTTAGTGATGCCTATCTGTTATTGACGGGCAGAACTAAGTTCAGCGTTCCACGAACAGAATATGACATCTATACAGTTTGCATTCAGTGCCTTTGTACGTGGGGCAGGGGGGGGGGGGGGGGGGGGGGGGACCAGGCAAATATCGCTATATTCGCAGTTATTCAACGATGACTCTAAAATTCATTATACAGTAAAACCTCTCTAAATCGACCGACCATGGGACCGACTTTAAATGGTCCATATAGGGAGGTGGTCGGTTTAGGGAGTTAGAATATCGTTACAATAGTATTGTATGGGCGATCGTTTTGAACCCAAATAAATCAATCGATATAGGGGAGCGGTCGATCTGTGGAGATGGTCGGTTAGAGAAGTTTTACTGTATATATTAGTAGATATTTCATAAGTACGCCATAACAATGAAATGTAAAACGAATGTACACCAGACATGGTGAAAGTATCAATATTTAAATAAAATAAAATTTTTAAATGACTCTCCATGTGTTATGTTTGGGAGGGGGGGGGGGGGGGATGTGTTCTCATCTCACGGACAGTACAAACAAACACCTCTCTCGGTCTGTGCCTGCCTCTTTGTGTCTGTATCTCTCATTTCTCTGTCTGTATCTTTGTCTGTATATCTCATTGCTCTGTCTTTATCTGTCTCTGTATCTCTCATTTCTGTCTGTATCGGTCTCTCTGTATCTGAGACTGTCTCAATAGGTGCTAAGCAATATGGGACAAAACTTTGTCCATTGTAACGATCAACATACTATCTGCTTATGCATTTGCTCAGGATAAACTGATTTGTTTTTTACATGGTGTTTCATAATCCCAATAGAATACATATTGATTTGAAGCAAATGTCCTTGTGTTTTCAGTGTAACTGTTTCTGTGCTGTTTTGTGTCAATCGTTACAATGGACAAAAAAAAGAAGAGTTATCATCTTTTGAGATCTGCGTCTGTATCTTTGTGTCTGTATCTCTCATTTCTCTGTTTGTATCTGTCTGTCTCTGATTCTCTCATTTCGCTCTCTGTATCTCTGTGTCTGCCTTTCTGTATCTGTCTGTCTTTCTGTATCTATCTCTATCTCTGTCTGTCTTTCTGTATCTGTGTCTGTATCTCTTTGTCTGCATATCTCTCTCTCTATCCCTGTCCCCCTACCACTGAGATACACGGTGTTCAGAACAAAAAAAAACGCTGCCAATAAACTCGTTTTCTTACCGTCTATAGCTCCGGCTTGTGCATAAAAGCCATATATACAGATGAACCTCGATCCAACGGACTAATAGAGGGGAGCAGTTGTCCGTTAAAGCCGTTTGTCCGTTGCGGTTACAAAATTGCTTTATCTATAGGTGCCATAGTGATAATGTGGAAAACAGGGGACCACAAGTCGGTACCCGTCCTAATATGACCTTAGATGTTGCTAGAACGGCACTATGTGGGTATGTGTGAATGAGTATGCAAATGTGTGAGTATGCATTACACATGTGTGGGAGCCTAGCTCACTCTAGCGGATTGTGTCCGTTGGATCCAGAATCCGTTGCATCGGTGTCCGTTGGATCGAGGTTCATCTGTACTTATATAATATAGATATTTATATTGCATCGAATATCAACATAATCGAACAATAATACCACAGCCTTTGATAAACCAGTTGTGGATCACTGGTTGGAAAGGAAAATAGCCCAAATTGCAAATGGGTCCACTGACCAGGATCGATAGGATGACCGACAGCTTCATAGGTGGACATGTCTACCGCCTGAGCTACGTCCCACTCCATGACCCGATTTCCCACTTAGTCACATTCTCGTGATACTGTCCTATCATAATAATTAAAAAGATAATGGAGCAACATTATTTAGACATAGATACCACTAGATTTCCGCCCTGAATATGGCCCTTGGTCCTGACACCGCATTAAACCATCAGCAATCAATCACGAAATTGACGACGAATTTCTGTGTAAATGCAGATCTTCTCCCATAGACTTAGCACTGTCAGGAAATCGCGGAAAATGCTCGGAAGTCGGGTTCCATTCCAGTACTCTGCTAGCGCTATCCTAGCTCCATTCCACTGATCAGTCAGAACAGACTATCCTTGGAGAGTGCGCGTGTATTTATTGTCGGCCGGGGAGCGGGATGTAGCTCAGGTGGTGGAGTGTCCACCTGTAAAGGTGTGGGTCATCCGATCAACCCTGCTCAGTGGACCCATTTGCAGTTTGGGCTATTTTCCGTTTTAGCCAGTGGTCCACAACTGGTTCATAAAAGGATGTGGTATGTGCTGTCGTGTCTGTGGGAAAGTGCATATAAAAGACACTTTGCTGCTTATCACAAAGAGTAGCCTATGTGGTGGCAGCGGGTTTCCTCCAAAGAAATATGTCAGAATTACCATATGTTTGAAGTCCAATAGCCAATGAAAATAATCAATGCACTCTAGAGGCATCGTTAAATATAACAAGCTTTACTTCCTATTATCGGCCATGCCACCAGTCCTCCTTTTCTATCTCCACTCTTTTTTTCTGTTTGATTGGGTTTCACATCTTAGCAATATCTAAGGTCATATAAGAATGAGATCAGGACTGACTGATTGCTGTCATATTATATATATCCTTTGCATTTTGTGAATGTTAATCGGTGAATATAAAATAAAGCGTGGCAATCCGCAGAAAATGCAGAATGAATATCTTTCACCCCTGTATCTTAGTTTCTCTGAACTCAGTGATAAAAACAAAACAAGGCCACACCAAAATATATCCAGCTCAGAACTGATGTCTCAGCTGCTATCTCGACTATCGGTGTCTGCAAATGTGGACAGGGAAGCCCAATAAAATGTTTGTTAAAAATATAACAAAGCCGCACCAAAATATATCCAGCACAGAACTGATGTCTCAACTGCTATCTCGACTATTGTTGTCTACAAATGTCGACAGGGAAGCCCAATAAAATGTTTATTAAAAATATAACAAAGCCGCCCCAAAATATATCCAGCTCCGAGCTGATGTCTCAGCTGCTATCTTGACTATCGCTGTCTGCAAATATGGACAGGGAAGCCCAATAACATGTTTGTTAAAACCAAAACAAGGCCACACCAAAATATATCCAGTTCAGAACAGATGTCTCAGTCGCTATCTTGACTATCGCTGTCAGCAAATGTGGACAGGGAAGCCCAATAAAATGTAAGTGTACTGCACTCATGAAGGTCATGAAGCTTCTCCTTCTTTTGCCAGATTGGGAAATGGGACGGCACGGCACAGTGTTCACAGCAAATATGATGCAATATAGTTAAAAAGAGAAGAATTTTGTTTAAATACCCAAATTGGAATGTTTCCAGAGGCACGTCTGGTAAAATGATCCCGTTTCAATTTGCTGCAAGAATTCCTCCCCTTCAACCATATATATATATAATTAAATACTTGCGAGGATCACATTTCTTGGAATTGCTACACTTTGAAATGTGCTTTGCTAAATTCCATCACATTTCCCCAGCTAAGAAAGCCAATATTTTGCTAATGCTCCCTTGACATTAAGGGGGGAGGGGGAGGGACAATTATATTAAGCCTGACATGAGGGTGGTGGTTGAGGTGGGGTTGAAAATGGCCAAAATAAGCAACACATATTTTGTGCATGGTCCCCATGGACATCAATGAAACACCCAGCCCACTAAGGTAGGGATGAAAGTCCTCAGCAAAAAATACGGAAATCAGGCAGAGACCTTGGCGCCACCTAGTGGGTTCCGGCCAAACCAAGTTGTGGTGACAAAAGAAACTGCGAAAATTAGTCAAAGACCCTGGCACCATATAGCAAGTTCCGGAAGAATTAATGCCGAACTTCCATGAAAACAAATTCCCCCCACCCCAAAAGGATTAGCACTGTCAGGGAATCTCGGGGAAAATGCCGGAAGCAGGTTTCAACTATCCTTATTGTGACTTCATTATCACCCATGCAAAACTCTTTCTTGTTTTATGTTCTAGCAGGGTCATATAAGAACGGGATTTGTACAAACCAATTTCTCTCCCATATATTGCTATTTTCTGAACGTTAATCAGTAAATATATAAAATCGCTAAAATCTGCGAAATCACGGATATCTTTCATTCCTGCTAATGGAGGTAGAATCGGACAAAGCAGCTGAATCTTCTAGCATTTAACTAACAACCAGATATGGGTATCCTATCAGAGCCCACCTGCTCAGACCAACCTAACGCAGGATATTAGCTAGGAATTGATAAGAAATAGGTTATTTGACTAATCACTGTCGTAATTGATGCGTCAACTTCTCAATCACAATCCATACATGCTTAAGACATTGAAGATCAGCATATACCACAGTATTCGCAATTCTTCGATGCGCCGCTTACACAGTTCTAAATAAAAACTGTGCTAGTTGCTGCTATATTAACGCTACAAAACAGGCAGAAAAATGCTTGCATTTCCGCACCAATTGGCAAAAAAAAAAAGCGCGTAAATTTCCCAATCGCGCAGCAATCTTCAGCTAGTGGATCAATGTAAGCACCTACCTGAATTTCTTGTAGGTCGCAAGTTCGGCGTTCAGAACCTGGTCTGCATCCAATGAGGACACCCCAGACTCACTCACATAGGACCACAGCGATCTGAAAGGAATGTGTATTATAGTTGCAGTCTGATGGGTTTTAAGTTTCTACCAATTTCTTAAAAGCATATATATATAAGATTGTGATGGCCGAAAGTCCACCTCCTAGTTTGGTAGGTCATGGGATTCGAACCCGCGGGTTCAAACTCTGGCTGAGTCAAGCCAATGATGTAAAAATGTATACTTATCGCTACCTAGCCTGGCGCTTTGTATTACTAGGATAGGGCAAGGAGCAGTGGAATGAGGAAGACCAATTGTCCGCGATTGAAATTTCCCCTGCTTAATCAACTAATGTACCAAAAAATAAATTTAAAAAGGTATTGTTTCTTTGTTTGTTATTGTTTTACATGCTAGCAACAGATAAGGTCACATCAGGACGAGCACCGAGAGTGCGCACTCATAGCGACTTTAAAGTGCTGCCCCACTGGGAGACCAGACCATCGGCACCATGACCCAATATCCTACCGTCACATTATCCTGATACTGTGCGAAGCAGTCCTTTTCCTGTCCTATTAATGCCAAGCGGCAGGCTAGGCATTAGGAAGGGGGGGGGGGGGTCTTGGTTTTTATTTTGAGAGTAATATGACGGGATGATATGGCTCCTTTAATGTGAGATAAGGACTAGTCATCGATTTCGATTGGTTGGTTGTTGGGAGGTTTACGTCCTGGCAATATCTAAGGTCATATCAGGACGGGGATCTATTTGGAAATGGATATTTCTATCAGAGGACGAAAGCAAGTCTTCCTAGTTTGCTTCCCTTCGAGAGCAGTCAACAAATTAAACACCTAGGTGCACACATATAAGTGTTGTGCAAAATGTCGGGTTATACATATATATGCAGCGTGAAATAACCATTGTGGTTGGTGTCGCCCTCTGTCAAAGGCGGTGGGAACTAAGGGGAACTGGATGAACTGAGATCCAATTTGGGCATCCCTCTGCAATAAAGTCACCCAGACCTAGCACTCACTACAGAGAGGAGAGAGGGGAGAGGAGAGGAGAGGAGAGAGGAGAGAGGAGAGAGGAAAGATATGAGAGGAGAAATGGTTTTATATGTTGCTAGGATATAAAACCACAATAAAAAACCCAAATCTAATAAATTCATTAAGTATTCCTTCTATGCGGGTAAAAGTTGTTTAATGAGTGTACCAGTATCTAAGTTGGATCAAATCTAGATAATGGTTTCGGTTTTGAAAAGCTGATAGTTTCAGACTGCAGCTTGAACGTGTTTAAGCGGCGACATTATTGAAAACACTACCACAAATACTCTAATTAAATATTTGGTCATCTGATTAGAAATTAACCGACTTATCGAATTCTTATGTGCTATTCAAAGCAGTTATGTTCATGAAATACCTTCATTTGACATGTATGCTGATCTTTAGCACTAAAACCGGTAAGGGGCTATATTAATAGACCAGTGGTATCCCTACTATTCAGGAAAGGGATGGCCAGAATCGGTACAGCTGGTTCCACACATAGGCAACACGTGTAAGTTTTACAATGTATGCTGCCAACGAATGGCATGCTTACTGAATAAGTCAACTTACGCTGCCAACAGATTACATGCTTACTGAAATAAATCAACTTATGCTGCCAACAGATGGCATGCTTACTGAAATAAGTCAACTTACCCATGCCGACAGATTACATGCCTATTGAAATAAGTCAACTTACGGTGCCAACAGATGACATGCTTACTGAAATAAGTCAACTTATGTTGACAATATATGGCATGCTTACTGAAATAAGTCAACTTACGCTGCCAACAGATGACATGCTTACTGAAATAAATCAACTTATGCCCCAGATGGCATGCTTACTGAAATAAATCAACTTACCCTGCCTACAGAAGGTGGGTGCGCCATCAAATATGCTATGTCGCAAGACCCTTGTACAACTAACCTTTTCGCACTGAAGCCAGCATTACAGTCATCGATTATGCAGACTAAGCCCTTTTCGAAAGTGGTCCTGATGGCTCGCGTATGCTTACCTGGAGTTGGTGGTATCCGGGCTGGATTTGACCATGTCCAGTTTGCAGCGCACCCAGAGGTCAGCAGCATTCGAGAGGCGTGACGGTTCGATGAAGAGGCCTTTCGCCACCGTCTGCAGGGCAGTTTGAGCGAGACCAGTGCGCCTCTGGCAGTCAGCAAGCATCTCGGCCTTTTTCCATAGGTTCAGCTGCAATATAGAAATGGCATTCGTAAAGTGGATCCTGACACTGAGCTAACCAGTCCTTACTCTATCCTAGTAATGCCGAGCGCCAGGCTAGGTAATGACAAGTATCAATTTTTGTAAGTCATTGGGTTGGCTCAGCTGGAACTTGAACTTAGGAAATTCTGCACGGAAGCATGTGCGCTTACCGATCCGGCCACTGCTTCTGGTATTACTGCGTAGTAAGTTGGATCAGGCTTTCGGATGTACTAACTTGGATTGGGCTTTCAGTTGCGCTACCTAACAAAATAATCTCACTGTAGGCGTCGCTAACCTGCCTGGCCGTGGGCATTAGTTTGTTTGTTGTTTTACGTCCAAGCAACCCCTAAGGTCATATCAGGAGGGGTACCGACTTGTGACAGTGTGCACTCATGGCAACTTTATAGCGTTGCCCCACTGGGAAACCAGGCCACCAGCACCATGACCTGATATCCCACTCAGTCACATTATCCTGACATTGAGCCAACCAGTCCTTGCCCTATCCTAATAATGCTGAGCGCCAGGCTAGGAAGCAAAAAGTATCAATTTTTAAGTCATTGGTTTGACTCGACCAGGATTCGAACCTACAAACTCATGGGTTTGGATCACCCGATCGCCCAAAACAGCAGACGGACGCTCTATTCATTCGGCCACCCCGTCTGGTCCATGGGCATTAGTAGAATAGGGTATGACTCAGTAATGTGACTGAGTAGGATAGTGTATTATGCTGGTTATGGCATCTTATAACAATGAACCCACACTGTGAAGCTAGCATGAGTGGATCCACTTAATAATACTATTATTGGAGCAACATTATTTCGATTCATTAATTTATTATTAATAGAAGGAAAACCGATGGTGAATTTTCACGAAAATGCGGATCTTCTCCCATAGATTTAGCAGTCAGAGAATCGCAGAAAATTCCCGGAAGTTCGGTCTCATCCAACACTCTCCAAGCACAACCCTAGCTCTATTCCACCTGATATCTCAGTACATACTATCTTTGGAGAGTGTGGTGCAGTATGCGATTGGCCTCTACTGACAGTGCTGCATGGTGCAGTATGGTATTGGCTTACGCTGAGAGTGCTGCATGGTGCAGGATGACATTGACTTACGCTAATAGTACTGCAAGATTGCAGTGCAATATTGGCCAACAGTATCTTGTGAACGTTACCCACTCGGGGATTATCAAAATCGCGGAAATCCGCGAAATCGTGGAGATCTTTCATCCCAGAATATAGGCTCCATAAACTCCTATACTATCATTAAAGTTGCACATGCCGATGCTTTTCAGTTTGTACCATATTTGGTGATAAAGAGATTAGCTTGATCATTATAATCTACCTGATTTTAGTTTGGAGTAACTTTTATTTGAAATTGCTTACTTTGAAAAAGGAGACCAAATTAATTTTAACATGCACCTCAAAATGCTAGCTACCATAGGCTTCAAAATTAACAGGTTCTATTAAATTGACTTTTTATTCCATTCTATGCAGCAATAAATAAGTTGCATTGTCAGAACAAATTTTCTAAACCCAAACATTTGATCTTACATATCCAACTTAAATACAGGTGCACTTATTAACCACTTGCTGCTGCATAGAAGAAAAGGCAAGTCAGTTTAAAGTTGCATAGTCTGATGGTTTTGAATTTCTGTATTTATATTATACTAGTGTCTACTTTACATTAGTTCAAATGGTAACCGCTTGAGATATTTTGAGTGCAAAAATGGAAAATTAGTTTTGGCAAGCTTGCCAAAACTCTGACACCATAGACTTCTGCAGTAATAGGTTCGGTTAAATTGACTCAGAATTGCCTTCTATGCAGAAACAAATGCTTAATAAGTGCATCAGTATCTAAGTTAGATATGTAAAATCAAATCTAGATTTTATTAATTTTGTCTCTATTGAGGCTGTATTTAAACTGTTCATAGCATATAAGCCTGGGTATTCAGGCTTGTTTTCAGCCTTGTTTCCATCTGGGCCTGTATGCAGGAGTCAGTGGTAGCGGCTTTTGGTGTTACCGCGTATCACCGTATAGCTATCACCGAGCTCGGGAACTGTGTCAAGTGGTATGCAGGAGCGCATAACAGTTTCATTATAGCTAAACGTGAATTTATTTATAGATTTGGGAAATGCCTCTGCGTCTGTAGCCATATATTAGGCTTAAATATATTAAATGCTATCATATTTAACAGAATTACATACGCAATAAGTGAAATTTCATGAAATTAACCCTGAATTCGAAGCAATATTAATATTTTCGAACCGACGAATGCAAGCAACCGCCGCCGCCGCCAGTATGGAAAGTGACGTCGATGCGGCGGTGGCGATTTGTTTACTTTACATTCGTTGATTCGAAAATATAAATATTAATATCGCCGCTGGTCTGGCGGCAGCATTAATATCGCTTTGAATTTAGGGTTAATTTGATCAAATTTCACTTATTGCGTATTTAATTCTGTTAAATATGATAGCATTGAATAGATTTGGTACCTATCACCGGCTGTAAACCTGCAATTTTTCAGGGGTAACGTAACACTGGTTAAGCTTTTGGTGTTAGGCCTATCACCGACTCGTGCATACCACTTTTCCCTGCTACCTAGGAAATTCCTGCCTACCACCGTTTTGGCTCGCTACCACCGAATACCACAGACTCCTGCATACGGGCCCTGTAGTGTGGTGTTATCTTATCACACAGTAACTGCTAGGGTCATTTCAGTAGTAGATAGATAGTTTAATTGGTTTGGTTTTGAAAATTTGATAGTTCATTGGACTATGCAGCTTTACTATAAAAAAATTAAAGAATTTAAAAACCTGCTTTTGTTCAAGTTTGTCAAAATTTCGATGTTGACGCCAAAATTCATTTTGCACGGTTTCATCTCAAATAACTCCAAAGTTAGAGTCTTTGTTTTGAAAATTAGATGCTTTCATCAGACTGTGCACCTTTTAAACCAATTTAAAAAAATCATTTTCCATTATGATCTCCACAATTCAGATTTGTCATGGCGTATACAGGCAGATGGCTTTATCAATAGGACAAACCTAGAAATGGTGTTGACAATTTCCCATTACCCTGATTATCTGAACAATTTGAATTTCAAAGGTTTTCTATTTTGACTCATGCACAATACCATCCACCAATACCATTTCATTACTACATTGCCACTGACGGGATTCCTGAATGAGTTGAGCGTCCGCTTCCTGTGTGGAAAGCCATGGGTTCGAACTCCGGCCAATTGGTCGTAATGCGTAGCATTACGTTTGATGCGAGGGAAGGGAGAGACCCTCCCCCGCCGCTGTGGCGCTGCCTCCTCACCTCGGCCGAGCCCCGGCTCGCCGCCCCCCTGCTCTCTGCCACTTCCTTTGTTCTGGCGCTCACGCCTCACCCGACGCCCGCTGCTCGCCACATCTCACCCTCCCCCGGGCCGTCAGCATTCGCACCTCACCGCCTGTCGCCCCTCCCTGTTCCCTTATAAGGCCGCCCGCCGCCCTCCTCTGGCATTCACCTTCCTGCCGTCTTCCGCTGTTCTTCAATTTCCTGCCGTCTTCCGCTGTTCTTCAATTTCCTTTTTGGCTTACACCTCGGACCGCTGACCTACCCAGCATCGACAATGCCTCAAGGAAAGGGACGAGGACGAAAAGGATCCCGGGCCGCCCCACGGACCCCGGGGCCATCCACCACGCCCGGGAGGGACGAATCGCCCGCCTCCGTCTCGGTCTCCCCGCCGGCGCCCTCGGACCGTTCCTCGGGCACCGAGATATCCTCGGTCTTGGAGGCCATCCAGCGGATGCAGCTGGAGCACCGTCAGGCCAACGAGGAGCATCGGCAGGCCAACGCCGAGCACCGCCAGGCCACGGCCGACCTGCACGCCCGGATCGACAACATCAGCGCCAACGGGGCCCGGCCCGAGGCGCCCCCGCCTGCCGCCCCAGCGCCTCGGGCACCCGCCACCGCCGCGGCCCGTCCGCCGCCGCCGCCGCAGGCGGCCCTCCCCGGAGCAACGCACCCGGAGTACGGGAGGTACCGCCACCTCCAGCCCCAAGTACAGCCCGTCACGTCGCCGGCCTACCCCGAGGAGGAGACCCGGCACAACCCCGCGTCCACGGCCGACGCCGTCAGGGAAATCCTGGCATCCGCCGAGGCGCGACAGTCAACAAAACGCCAAGGTATTCCCACAAATTACATTTTTCCATCTGATCTGGTGAGGCGGGGTGCCGAGAAGAAGCCGGTCAAGAGGGGGGAGGCGACCAAGGATGAGTACTCCCTCGCCCTCCTGACCTCATCGACCACCCGGACTTCCCCGCCCACTCCGCCCCAGGACTCCACCACCACATCCTTGCTATATGTCGGGACAACCTAGTGTATCCCTGGACGACCGTCCGCCACTACTCGGAGGCAGTCTTTACCGCGATCGCGGACGGTACCCTCCCCCACGGTTGGCACGACCCTGTGGCAATAAACCTACTGAGACTGGAGTCCCTCGCCATGCCCCCCAGTCCACCTCAGCCCAACCCCGCTCCGCCGACCCTGCAAGGCCCCGCCCCCAGTCCCGAGCCCACACAGACACACGCGTGACGTACAGTAAGGAGACCCACGGCCCGCTTTGTTACGCATGGAACCGGGACCCCAACTCCTGTACCCACGCAGGCCCGGGGGAGGTTCACGGCCAGGGGGCCTCCAAACTGCTCCACGCATGCGCATACTGCGCCAATGTGCGGAAAGTCCTCACTAGGCACAGCGAGGACGCCTGCTTAGCAAAGCGCGCCCGGTCTGCGGCTCCCGCCTCGCCGGATTTTTAGGCAGCCGGCACCTCCAGCCCGGCGCGGAGGCCCCAGACCGGCCAACCCACCCCACAAAAAACCGCCCACCACACTGCCACCAGCCCTCCGGACACAACCACCCGCCCGACCGAGGCGCGGCCTGCCCGCCGCCCCGGCGCCGCCGTACCCTCCGGCAACCACTCTCGCCTCGGGCCCCAGCGCCCCGTCGGCAAGGCTACCACCGCCACCAGGCCCCAGTGCCCCCTCAGTAAGGCCCCTACCGCCGCCCGGCGCCAGCCGCCCACCATCATCGACCCAGACGATCACCTCGACCCCGGCGACACCGCCTTCCTCTGCCCCCCCGACCCGCCCCCCGACCCCCCCCCGACCGCCAGCGACTTCGCTGCCCCCCTCGCCCACCCCCGCCGCACCTCCTCCCCCCAACCCCCCCTTCCCCTCCAACCCCCCCTCCCCCGCCCCTCCCTCGACGAACCCACCGTCGATGTCATCGACCCCGATCTCCAGGCCACCCTCCCCGCCGCCCCCTCTTGCGGCCCCACCCCCCACCACTACCGCCCCACCATCCTCGCCTCCTGGCCCCACCCCTCCGGCGAGGCGTGGAACCGCTACCCTACCTTCCTCCACACCTACACCGCCCTCCGGGAAGCGGGCCTACCTAATTTTTTGGCCGCCCGCATCCCCCTCCCCTCAGGCCTCCACATCCCCGCATGGCGCTCCCGCCTCCAGGACTACCCTGACAAGGCCGTCCTCGACCTCCTCGAATTCGGCTTCCCCGCCAATTACTCCGCTCCGACCCTCCCCCGGCCCTCATTCTCCAACCACCGTGAGCCCCCCGACTTCCTCCCTCACATCCAGGCCTTTGTCGAGACGGAGCTCGCCCTCGGCGCCCTCATTGGCCCCTTCCACGTCCCCCCTTTCTCCCCCTGGACCCAGGTCTCCCCGATGATGACCCGCCCCAAGTCCGACTCCAGCAAGAGGCGGGTCATCGTCGACCTGTCCTATCCCCGAGGTGCCAGTGTGAACTCGGGCATCCCCCGGCGCGAGTACCTCGGGGAGCCCCACGCCTACACCCTCCCCTCCGTCGCCGACGTCGGCCGCCGCCTCGTCTCCGAGGGCGCTGGGGCCTACGTCTGGTCGGCGGACATATCCCGGGCCTACCGTCAGCTTCGCGCCGACCCCCTCTCCTGCCCTCTCTTCGGGATATGCCTTAACGGGGGGACCTACATTGACCTCGCCCTCCCATTCGGCTGCCGCTCCTCGGGCGCGGCCTGCGACCGCGTCACCTCGGCAGTGGCCTGGATCCTCCGGCGCGAGGGTTTCCATACCCTCGTCTACGTCGACGACTTTATCGGCTGTGAGGGCTCCTATCTAAAGGCCCGCAAGGCTTTCGATGCCTTCCTCGCCCTCACCACAGCCCTCGGCCTCGACGTAGCGCCCGGAAAATGTCACCCGCCCGCTGTCCGCCTCATCTGGTTAGGCTTCGCCCTCGACAGCGAGGCCATGACTATCCGGGTGGCCCCCGAGAAGATCCAGGCCCTCGTCGAGGACTGCGACGCCCGAGTCGCCCGCCCCACCCTCGGGAAGCAGGAATTGCAAAGTCTCCTCGGCCGCCTCAATCACGTGAGCAGCTGCGTGCTCCCCGGCCGCAAATTCATGGCCCGGCTACTGGGGGCGCTCCGCGGCTGCTCCGGGGCCTCCGCCCTCACCCTCACCGACGACGCCCTCCGGGACTTGAGGTGGTTTGCCGCATACGGGCGCATCTCCAACGGCCTCCACCTCCTCCGCCCCCCCGAGGGTCGTCGCTGGGTGATAGAGTGCGACTCCTGCCTCACCGGGGGCGGGGCCTTCTCCTCCACCCACTACTACGCCCGAGGGTATTCCGAGGCGTTCCGGGCGCGGTTCCCGACGATCCACGAGCTCGAGGCGGTCAACCTCGTCGTCGCCCTCCGCGCCCTCCTCCCGGACGACATCGCGGGGGCGACGGTGACGGTCAACACCGATAACATGGCATCCGCCCTCGCGCTCGAGTCGGGACGCGCCCGAGACGCTACCCTCGGGACCTGTGCCCGGGAGCTCTGGCTCATGGCGGCCACGGGCTCCTTCAACCTACACATCGTTCACAAGCCCGGGGCGGACCTCCTCCTCGCGGACGCCCTCAGCCGCGCCCACCTCCCGGGACCCTGGGACGCTACGGCTCGCGCCGAGGTGGCCCGCCTCGGCCTCCTCCCTGCCGACACTATCCATGACGCTTTCCCCTTTTTTCCCGGCCTGTAGGTTTTCCCGAGGAAGAAGTGACCGCCGTCGCCCGCTTCCGCGCGGCCTCCCTCGCCCCGGCGACATGGAGGAACCGCCGTCGCCAGGCCGAGGAGTACGTTACCTACGCCGTGGCCCGAGGCGTGGATCCCCTCGCGCCCTCCCCCTTTGAAGTAGCCGCCTTCACCGCCGCACTCTACCTCCGCGGACTGTCACCTGCCTCCATCAAGAACGCCGTCTCGGGAGCCCGCTCCTGGGTCGAGAGCGCCGGGGGCCTCACCTCGGGCTTCGACGCCCGCCTCCCCAAGGACGTCTGCCGAGGCGGGGAACGATCCTCCGCCCACGTCCCCCGGCAGGCGCCGCCACTGACGCCGCGAC
This sequence comes from Branchipolynoe longqiensis, assembly GCA_030323885.1. NCBI lineage: Eukaryota > Metazoa > Annelida > Polychaeta > Phyllodocida > Polynoidae > Branchipolynoe > Branchipolynoe longqiensis. Next base: position 9,164,917 of record CM059199.1, read on the forward strand.
ATCTCGCCCTCGCCATCAGCCACCTCGCCCGAGCGGGCCCCGCCTCCCTCGTTCCTCGGGCCGCCCTCCTCCTCGGGTACTTCGGGATGCTGCGGCAGTCCAATCTGCTCGCCCCGAGCCCCGAGGGGTGGGGCGGCCCCCACACGCTCACCCGGGACGACGTCCGCCCCGCGCCCGGCGGGCTGCGCCTCAGGATCCGCAGCTCCAAGACCATCTCAAGCCCCTCGGGCGCGGTTGCCCTCTTCGTCCCGGCCATCCCGGGCTCCGCCCTCTGCCCCGTGGCGGCCTGGTTCGGAGCCGTCGCCCTCTGCCCCGCCGCACCGGACGCCCCAGCCTTCATCCTGCCCTCCGGCCGCCCCCTCGACCCGCGCTCCCTGACCGCGCTGCTCCGAGGGGCCCTCGCCGCCCAGGGGGTGCCGGCGCCCGAGGCGTTCACCTTGCATAGCCTCCGCCGAGGCGCCGCCCAGGCCTGTCAGCGCGCCGGAGTCCCCATCACTGACATCATGGAGCAGGGCACCTGGACCTCTGCGGCCGTGCACGCTTACGTGCCCCGCCTTGCGCCCTCGGGCGCCCCTCGAGCCCTCTCCGCCGTTTTGGTGGAGGGCTCCTCCGCACCCCCTCACGCCACTGACAATTGACTAAACCGGACTCCTTGCTCCCTATGAGCCTATATTTCTCTCCTTACAATGACTTTGCATTTCCACTGATTGTACATTTTCTACCTTGCTACCATTGCATTATATCACTTGTATGTACCTAAACCTGTTTTTGCTCATTGTATGTACCTAACATGTTTCCGCTGAGGCGTGTAAATAAACGCGCCTTTTCTTCCACCCCCGCCTTCTTTTCTTCCTTCTCGCGCATCGGTCGTAATGCGTAGCATTACGTTTGATGCGAGGGAAGGGAGAGACCCTCCCCCGCCGCTGTGGCGCTGCCTCCTCACCTCGGCCGAGCCCCGGCTCGCCGCCCCCCTGCTCTCTGCCACTTCCTTTGTTCTGGCGCTCACGCCTCACCCGACGCCCGCTGCTCGCCACATCTCACCCTCCCCCGGGCCGTCAGCATTCGCACCTCACCGCCTGTCGCCCCTCCCTGTTCCCTTATAAGGCCGCCCGCCGCCCTCCTCTGGCATTCACCTTCCTGCCGTCTTCCGCTGTTCTTCAATTTCCTCCGCCCACCCACCCAACTCTCCTCCCACCTACTCACTCCCGAGGGTGGAGGGCTCCTCCGCACCCCCTCACGCCACTGACAATTGACTAAACCGGACTCCTTGCTCCCTATGAGCCTATATTTCTCTCCTTACAATGACTTTGCATTTCCACTGATTGTACATTTTCTACCTTGCTACCATTGCATTATATCACTTGTATGTACCTAAACCTGTTTTTGCTCATTCTATGTACCTAACATGTTTCCGCTGAGGCGTGTAAATAAACGCGCCTTTTCTTCCACCCCCGCCTTCTTTTCTTCCTTCTCGCGCATCAAAACCAAGGAATGGTATACTTATCGTTACCTAGCCCTGGGCGACGACATAGAATTCAAAGCTATTTCAAGGGTGTTTTTGATAGGAATTCAAGACTATTTTCATTTGGATTTAGTCCAAAATCGTCATTCAGAATGATTTCAGCCTAATTTAGATCAGTGCATAGTTTAATGAAATTCACGACTTTTCAAGACTAATTACCCAAAATAGGTTAAATTCAAGGCTTTTCAAGACTAATTACCCAAAATAGGTAAAATTCAAGGCTTTTCAAAGCTTTGAAATGGGGCAAATGACCGTTCAAGACTTCCCAGGCCCCATACGGACCCTGCTAGCCTGGAATTCTGCATTACTAGGATAGGACAAGTAAGGAGCAATGAATGAGGAAGACCAACTGCTTGCAATTTAAACATTCACAGCTTAATCAATAAATGTAATAAAAAAACAAAAACTTTGCGATGAATTTTTTTATTCGAGAGCCTAGATTATATATGCGAATGCAAAATATGGTGCTTACATTTGCAGGTGCTTCGGATGTCGGATATTTGAGCCAGCGCTGGAACTGGTCTAAACACATTTGAAGGAACCCTGCCGACTCAGTATGGAAGCCGCGGTAGTATAACATCCGGCCAAACTTATACGACATGCTCGCTGCAATACGGAATAACATTTATATATATCCTAATGGCCCAGTTGACAACAGACAACAAATAGGACGCAATGGCCGAATAGTCAAGAGTGTTGTCTTCCCAAGCCTAAGTTCAGGGGTTCGAATCCTGGCCGAGTCAAACCAATGACATACAAGAGAAATGCTATTTATTGTTGGGTTTTTTTATTGGGGGGGGGGGGTTTACATCTGAATATGGCCTATGCTGCCGACACATCGTAAAGCATCCACCAATCAATCAATCAAAAATATCTTAGTAACGTCTACTGTCATATCAGGATGGGTACCAACTTGTGGCAGTGTGCACTCAAGGTGACTTTATAGTGCTGCCTCACTGTGAGACCAGGTCGCCAGCACCATGACCCCATACCCAAAACCATGACCCAATATCCCACTCATTCACACTATCCTGACACTGAGCTGATCAGTCCTTGCCCTATCTTAATAATGCCGAGCGCCTGGCTGGGAAGTAACAAGTATCAATTTTTCTTTATTGGTTTGACTCGGCAGGGGAATCGAACACCCGACCTTCTGCATGGGAAGCTTATGCTCCTACCGATTCGGCCACCACGTTCAGTGAAGGGAAATGATCCATATGATCAAGCAATCTATTAAAAATCGAAAATGTCTCAGCCTTGGTTGTGACTCTGCATTCCACAATATTTTGTTGTCTTTCTTTCTTTCTTTCATTTCTTTTCCTTTACTTTACCTCTCTTTCCATCAATCATTCTTTTTACCGTAGCTGAAAATGCGAGTATAGAATTAAAATAGGGGTTTAAAGTAAATCGGAAATCAGATAAAAATCGGATCTGACATTCACATCTCTTCCCATAAGAGAATTCTTTTTAAAAGTGTTTTAAAGTAACAAAGCAGCATAAAGCCATATACTTTTGTTGATTTTAGACTATTATAAATGTGAATGAATGTAGCATGATATGGCTGGAAGACCAGTGCGACGGAGCTGAAAAAAATACTTTTATTCGCTGAATAAAATATATCACTTACCAAATAAATTTGTTTAAATACAAGAGCGAAAAGTGAGTAAAAGCCACCGTTTTAAAATGATTTTCCCAGTAAAATCATACACCATTCTGCTAAATATTGATATAAAAACTCACATGTAATTCTAAAATTGCTAAATATGTCAAAAGGCAGTAAAAATTAAATGTATTTCAAATGACAAAGGTACTTCCCCCCCCCCCCCGCCATCTCTTTATTAAAAAAGTTGCAGTCCAATGGTTTTGTGCTTAATATTTTCTGAGAACCTCTGACTCCATAGGTTCTATTAAATTGCCTCAGTATTCCATTCAATGCATCTGATTCAATATGATGCAAAATGTTTAATAAGTGCACCAGTATATAAGTTAGATACATAGAATAAAATCTAAATAATTGTTTTGATTTTGAAAATTTGATGTTTTCAACGGACTCTGCAGCTTACAAAAAAAGAAAATTTAATAGAAATGACAACAGGTGATGCAATCCAGTTGTCCGCAAGACGGATAAAATTTGGTATAAAGATAACAAAAAGATGCAATACCTAACGTGTAGAGGTCGTCAGTGTTCATCACCTCTCCCTGCGTGCTCAAAGCGTTGCCGCGTGCAGTGACTGCCGCCTCCATCTGAGACAGGTCCAGATACACCACTGGAAGGTGGTCCTGCAGCAGCGCATGCGTCAGCTCTAGCGGAAAAAAAGAGCAAAGCTTATTTTATTTAATGACGCCTCTAGAGTACATTGATTTTCGTATCATCGGCTATTGGACGTCATACATATGGTCATTCTGACATATTTCTTTGGAGGAAACCGGCTGCCGCCACATAGCCTACTCTTTCCGATAAGCAGCAAGGTTTTTTTAATATGCACTTTCCCACAGACAGGACAGCACATACCACATAGTTTGATACCTCATTTGCAAGCTCTTAATAATTAAACCGTTAGTAATATGCAAAAAAGATTATATTAGTGATTTGCTAAAGCTAGTGGTAGGTGCATCATATACATTTAACACTTTTTTTCCCCAATACTAAGATATATCATATTTGGAACCTCTGACCACAATTTGCAAATATCAACTGATTTACAACCATCGAAAGATATTCAAGAATTTGACCTAGTAAAAAAATAGCGAGAAGCTCCTGAGAGTAAAAGGACGACAGAAAAATCTATTCTTATTAATTCTGAAAAGCATCCACTGATGGTTCTTATCAACAAAACACGGTCAACAGTTTTTTCCCCCACAGGACTTCCAAGTTCATTGTTTGTTGGGATTTTACATCCTAGCAATATCTATGGTCATAACAGGACAGGTACTGACTTGTGACAGTGCGCACTCATAGTGACTATATTGCTGCCCCACTGGGAGACCAGGCCGCCGGCACCATGACCCAATATTCCACTCAGTCAGCACCATGACCCCATAGCCAAAACCATGACCCAATATCCGACTCAGTCACATTATCCTGATACTGAGCTAACCAGTCATTGCCAAATCCTAGAGATGCTGAGCAAGAGCATCAATTTTGTATGTCATTGGTTTGATTCGACCGGGATTCGAAGTCTTGACCTTCCACGCAGGAAGCCTGCGCTCTACTGATTCGGCCACTGCGTCCGGTAGGACTTTCAAAGGACATGTCCAAAAATCAGAATGAGTGGTTGGTTGTTGGAGTTTTATGTCCTGGCAACATCTAAGGTCATATCAGGACAGCCAGAATGAGTGTCACCTCTTACTTACCTTTTATGCGCTCCAACCTTGTAGCAACTGCCTGCAATTTGAACTGCAGCACCTTGATGCGTGAGAAGTGCAACTGGAAGGCAACCTTCTTCTCAACCAGTTCTGTTCGCACCCCAGCTTCACAAAATTTTGCCACCGCTCCATGCAGTGCCAATACCTCCTTCTCTAGATTCTCAGGCATCTTGCCAAAGTCAAATTTGGACACCTTCGCAATAGACATCTCAGTGTTCTCTGGGAGGTGGAGCGCTAAGCGAATAGTGTAGTGGAGAATCTTCACGAGTAGCGGACTGTAAGAGTGTAGCTTTTGAAGATGTGTGTGTGCCTCACTCACCGCAGTTACAGCCTGTACCACAGGGCATGACAATGCGCTTGCAGTTTGTGAGCTAGTGAAGTGATACAGGGAAACAAGTACATTAAAGAAGAGCGGAAGGATGGTGTGGAGAATAGCGATAGTCTTGACAAGTGGGCTTTGCGCAGTCAACCTGGAAACTAAGAACCCGGTTAGTCTGTTAACGACTACTGGACACATTGCGGCACTGTTGTGCACCAGGAGGAAGGACACAAGATGCAGTTGCATGGCTACGTACATCTCAATGTAGCTGCTCTCCTCCACAACCACCAGACCTGGAATAAGGCGCTGGGTGATGACACCGCACAAGTCATCCACCATCGAAACCATGTCTTCGCACGCCTTAACTACACATGCACGCTCCAATTTGAGCTTAGTAATGACGCTTGCGTAGTGGTCTATCGTCCATGTGGCTACATCCTGTCCACGATCCGTCACCCGGGAACCTAGCAGGAGATGCACCATTGCTTGATGGCGCAGCCGGATACAAATCTCTGCATCAGCATTCTTTGTCTTTTCGGCCTGGATGGCTGCATTCCATAGAGCTCTGTATACTGCTGGTCCAATCTTCTGCACATTGGCATCATCGTGCCGGCCAACTTCGCGAAGGAACACAGCGAGGCACTCCGCAAGGCACACACATTGCGACAAATGGCCCTATGGTGGAAATATGAGAAATGTATCACATCTAAGCTTACTAAATTGACATCCGATAATATAACACGGACAGCTGAACAAATAATGATATGTGCTATGGGTTTGTGGTAGCGGGTCCACTTCGTGGCGAGATCGCCGGGTATGTTCCTTGGTCAATTCACAAAATCTTAATGATTGCCATGCTAAGTACTGGTTATTACTAATGGCACTGTCACACACTATGCCGGATTGAGCAACGGACAGAATGTTCTAGTCCGGTGGTGTTCGGGTGTGATAAGTATCAAAATGTATCACTTTCGGGTCAAGGCCGCCAGACGAACCGACATGAAACGTACATGAACGGATAGCCAACAGACGATAAGCAGACTAAACAAACTGAAACCGGACAAGAACTGTAGACATCAATCCGGCGGCATCCGTTCCAAGTTTTGTGCATGCTCAAAACTTGTAACAGATCACGCCGGATATCAATGGACACAAACCAGACTTCAACAGACTTTGTTTGGTTTCTTTCCGTTTCCCCAATCCGGTGATGTGTGACAGAGCCTTTAGTTAATGCTGCACAGTCTAATGAAGCATCAAATTTTCAAAACCAAAACAAATGTCTAGATTTGATTTTACATATCTAACTTAGATACTGATGCATTTATTAAGCATTTGCTGCCACATAGAAGGGAATACGGAGACCATTTAATAGAACATCTTACTGCAGAAGCCTATGGTGTCAGCATGCCAAAACTAATTTTACATGTTTACACTTCAAATATCTCAAAAGTTAGCCATTTAAAATAAAAGTTATTTCAAACTAAAGTAAGATAGGTTATAACAATCAAATTGGAAAAATTACAGAAACTCAAAACCATCGGACTATGCAACTTTAAATAAAGGACTTATTGGTTTTGTGCGAGGCTAATGGGTTGATCGATAATTGACTACAGGTGATTTTACACCGCGTCAACAGAAAAGGCTATATCCACTGTGAAAATTTAGTAGAATTTATTCTGTCGGTCAGCTTTTATTTTGGAAACTAATGTGTCAAAAAAAGGTGAAATTTATGTCAAAGGACATAGGTGACAACAATTACCAGAGGTGATAATCCAGCTGTTGTCAGGAATTCTTAATTTGTTTTATGCATTACATTTATAAAGAAGTCTTGCATGCTATTACAAAATTGTTGGCACACTGTCAAGAGATCTACACAATCAAGTAAAATGCGTTTTTTGAGTGTCAGTGGATACGGACGCCAACTAGATTCAAGGGGCGGTTATCCCTTTAGTATGTAGATGTGTGCGTGTCTGATTCTTATACAAAAGGAATGTGATGCAACTTGTTTAGATTATCGTTCTATTCATGTTGATGGGAGAATGGGATTAAGTGGGATCTCATGTCACAGTGCAGGAGTACGTCTTAAATAGGCAGCACTATAAAGCTACCAGTAGTGCATAGTCATATTAATAAGACCTCGAATGTTAGGACACAAAGCCACAAGCAATCCCTCCATTAGAATTAATTGTGGTACATAACAATGGCGAATGGCGATTTCAGATCAATTTAGATCAACGCGGGCAGTTTAATGGAATAGACTACATCACGGTTCCGACTGAGCATGCGCTGAAAACGGCGCCGGGAGCAAAGCAAAGGCGTACGGCCATTGAGTTTGCCGATACGCGTAGGGCAAAACTGGCATTTTATTCAAAATAAATAGAAATACATAACAATTTGGCATAAACATATATGCACATGCAATATAACGATCTGATGAATATAGCTAAGACAAAACTAGCCATAGTTAAGCATTTTGAGCTAAGAAACATACAATTCCACACAAAACAATCAGTGATATCCACATCACCATTATTAATTCTTGTTCTAAATATTAAAATGCCAAATGTGTCAACATACACATGTATCAGAGAAATATATAACTAATATCTGATTAACCCTACTCATTTTCTAGTTCTACATAAGTCATTAACCATAGGATATAAATAAAAACATGAATAAAATAAGTAAAACTGACTCTGGCTATGGCTCTAACACTAGTCTGAGTGCCCAGATTTGTCTAAATCTAAATACACATGAGATAAGATGTGCTGATTATATTGATGTAAATGCAATGCTGGATAAAAGATTAATATCTTAATTTATTATATATATTTTTTTAGTTGGTATTCTATGTTCCAAACAAGAGCTGAGATGAGCTGAAACTAGCACATTTCATAGCTGCACCCAGTGTATTAGCATGTGCCATGTGCTTCTCGCGGGTTTGTTTTGCTCTGATGCATCCCACAATGCAATGCGCCGCTGGAACCGTGATGTAGTCTATTCAAGCCTTTTCAAGACTAAGTACCCCAAATAGTTTAAATTCAAGGCTTTTCAGGGCCTTGAAATTGGGCGACTTAAGTTAGACTTTTCAAGACTTTCCAGGCCACGTAGGACCATGCATTTAGTTTTTTTTTAAATACCCTTTTAAGCGCCTTTGTGAGCACATGGTAGAGCAGCTTCTCGGCAGTTTGGCCGTCTTTAGGGTTAGCGCTGTGTGTCTGGATGAATCGACAGCAGTCCTCGACAGCCTGAAGCGCTTCAAAAACATCTGTCTCGGGAAGCTGGTCAAGGCTGGTGGTGTAGACGTAGAGGAACTTCACTGCATACACCAAATGTTGCTTTATCCACATTAAATCATCCACTGGTGGAGACACTCGAAAATAATCCTGAAGAAGAAAAGTCGGTAATGACCAAACACTTTTTATTATAGGGTTCCTGAACCTATCAGCCAATCACATTTAAGACCCTTTTAAGACTAATTTTTATACAATTTAACTTTCTAAGACCTACTTTCGCAGCAAATGTAATGTACATATCTGATTAAATATTAACAGAAATGAGTGAGTGATGCAATCTATCGATCTGTGTGTGGACAATCACCTCGCTGGCCAGTGATATAATGGGCCTGCTACAGGCTTGCACAATCGATCTTTTATTTGAAAATGCATGGGCGAGAAGCCAAGTGTCAACTTCGAGACATTCTAGCTCCACTGTATTTGTGCTTCATGAAGATAGCTGGTAAAACAGCTTGACAAAATATTATAGTGGCTAAATGTAATTTAAGATCTTTTTAAAATCTTTCACAGAAAAGGTACAATATTTAAGACTTTTCACGGCCTTGAAAATTGAGTAATCAATTTAAAACTTTTGTTAAATTATCAACCATCGGAGCAGGACATAGCTCAGGCGGTAGAGTGTCCACCTGTGAAGCTGCCGGTCATCGGATCAATCATTCTCAGTGACGGTGGATCTATTTGCAGTTTGGGCTATTTTCCATTCCAACCAGTGGTTCACAACTGGTTCATCAAAGGCTGTGGTATGTGCTTTACTGTCTGGGAAAGTGCATATAAAATACCCATTGCTGCTTATCGGAAAGAGTTGCCTATGTGGCGGCAGCGGGTTTCCTCCAAAGAGATATATCAGAATGACCATATGTTTGACGTCCAATAGCCGCTGATAAAAAGCAATGTGCTCTAGAGGCATCGTTAAATAATTCCCCTTTTCTTGTTGCTTGGATTTTCTGTCCTAGCAATATTGAATATCTTTGTCCTAGCAATATTGAATTTAACTTGGGCCTTTTTTTAAAGAACATTATTGATTTAATTCAGGGATTCCAAAATAACACCCATATTATTGAGAGAGATTATTACGATATTATCCTTGACAACATTGTGCAATTTTGAAACTGAGCATCATTTTCATCATTAAAATGTTACTTCCAATTTTGTACTTCAAACCTACGTAATATATAATTAATATAGTTATCGACATATATATATATATATATATATAGGTACTCCAACTGAATGTTTCTTTTCATGAAGTTAATTTGCAACTGGTACAGTTGGAAAGCTCTTATCATTCTAATTACAAATATATATAATAATGGAAAATTGGTCTATTAGTCCCTGAGTCATGGATTTTTTAATATTTAATTTTTGCGCTTAAATTTACACACATTTTTCATGATTCTGCAAATGCTTAAATCCTGATGTTTGAGGCTGCGTGCTGAAGGTAAACTTATTATTTCTAGTACAAATTCTAATCTCAAATTTTGTCAGACCATACAAATAAATATTGGTTGAGCAATTTGATATCAAACAGGGCAAATCGTGTGATTTTCACTAACCGTCCTTGATCAAATCTTTAGAAAATTAATATCTCTGGTTCTATTTGAGATATTTACTTGATTTTTACTTGATTTTTATATCAAAATGATCTGAATGCAAATATCTATAATGTGATTACATTGACTTTAAATTATATCAAAAAATATATGTAAAAAAAATCTAAAAAATGTGATTGCTCTAATTAGCATACCGATTCTATGGTTAAGTCAAAACTGCTGAGAGTGAGTTCTAAATGGTGGTTAACAATCTATACAGATTTATAGAGAAAGAATTTGTCTATGTAATATTATAGTTTTCATAAAATTTTTTGGTAAAATCATGTTTTACAATCGTTCCAAAGTTTTCAAACCTCAATTTTCCCGCCCGAAGTCAGTCGTAATGTATACAAAACTAAAGCTAGTGATCTCTAATTTACTGTGATGGTAGTTATTATTATTTTTTTTAGCTCTGATCCACTCACTCACAGCAGACAACGTTCAAAGAGGGGTAGTGTGATGAGAGCAAGTCTCCTATTTTCCCCAATGGCCAGTCAGCATCAGCAACCAGTCCTATGTTTGTAGTACCTAATATATATCACCCAAATGTTAGGATTAACAAAGTTGGGAGTTTGAAAGAAAATAGCTTGTTTTATTTAATGATGCCTCTAGAGCACATTGATTTTTCACATTGGCTATTGGATGTCAAACATATGGTCATTCTGATATATTTCCTTGGGGGAAACCCGCTGCAGCCACATAGGATACTCTTTCCGATAAGCAGTAAGGGGTCTTTTATATGCACTTTCCCACAGTGAGGACAGCACATACCACAGCCCTTGATGAAACAGTTGTGGACCACTCGTCGGAAAATAGCCCAAAAGGCAAATTGGTCCACTGAACAGGATCGATTGGATGACCCACACCTTCACAGGTGGACACTCTACCGTTGAACTACACCCCACTGGGAGTTTGAAATACAAGCTCTTGATTTTGGATCACATTTACTAATCATTTAGTTGTGTTTTATTTTTAAGTTCAAGTTGAGAATAATTTTCAATATCAAAATTCTTCTTGAAGGAAACAAGAAACACATTTTAAAGCCTTAATAGTTTATAGACATGTTTAATATAATATTTATATACATTTTGGTAAAGTTTGAGGAAAATCTATTGAAGGGCAGCATTATTACTAAATTAAACAATCTTGGTGCCTTGGTCAAATTTTTACTCAATTAGTTACTGTTTTCCATTTTACTTTTAGAAGATGACGAGTGGATTTGTTTGATTATAGTTTCAAGTTTGCACGTCGACAAGGATTGAAGTTGAAGGCAAAAACCGGTGCGCTGTCACTGTCACATAGACATTTATTTTTTAGACTTAGTGTATGGTCACTGTGGTGGTGTTTAACAATTTAATGAACATACTCAGATGCCGACTATCTCAGCCCTAAGGCTAAGACAGTCAAGGCGATCTCGACCGATACTTGCCGATACTCGAGACTGGCAGTGGCAGGAGCCAGGATTATGAGGATAGTGTAAAAATGTAACTCACCGATATCGCTCTCCCTCTGCTTTCATAGTTACCCTTCTGCAACTCAGACCAAATCTGTTCAGCCATATTTTTAATTCATGCGAATATATTCACGGATTATTAAAACAATCGCCCGTTAATACAGGGAGTTTCATCCTATGTCTATGACTTAAGCCAAGGTCTGAAACAGTTTACAACTTTCAAAAATGGCCGCCAAAATAATATTGTGCAGTAATGCCTATTCTCTACGCTGATTGGCTGATACTTCAATATTAAAATTCTGAAACTAAATAAACGATTATAAATAAATCTACTGTTAATTGTATGTAATTTATATACTCATTTTGAGTACAGTTATTAACCACAGACCTAATGATTTGTTGTATTTCTAAGTAGACATAAAATAGGTTCGCGAATTGGCAAAATGTAAACTTCCGGTAAATCTTGGGAACAATTTAATATCATTAACACAGTTATGTCAGAAGACAAAGTTTGCAAAACCACTGAATCAGTTCAACTTAAACATATTTTGATGGATGCATTATATATAAATTATATTATTACAGTATCCATATGATCAAACACTGGCAACTAAGTTGCAAAACTGTCGTTTATAAGCCTATATTCACAATATTATATATAAGTATATTGTATTTATGCATACGGAGGAAATTCATCACTTTCAGATAGCTCTCAAATAGAATCACCGCTTTTACTAACTCCAAATAACAATAGCAGAATAGGGTAGGGGCCTATATATGCAATATCGTGCCGTCAGCTGCCATCCAAAGAGGTGCTAGTGCTACATACAATAATACAAATGTAGTTTTAAGTTTGGAAAGATTACCGAATAGAAACCCCAAAATGCAGCCTATTTACTAATTTAGTGCATATGATCAACACAAATAACTGACCACACGACTAAAACAATTATAATCCTTTGCGTTCAAATTCTGATGCTCAACAAGCAGAATAATAAAAATAGGCCTATATAATTCTTTTTAATAAAATAAAAATTCGCATATATATATTTGTGTCCGCAATCTTTTTTTAAGTAACTCGATTATCAGTAGTGACAGTAGATACAATATTCACCCCATACTGCTGCAGTAGGGGTGCAAACCAACCTTATGTAAAAGCTGGCGAAAAAACTGGTCAAAGAATTGAGAGCCTAATTTTACAATCTAAGAAGCAACAATTATTCTTTACATATGTCTTATTGATAGCCCGCTACCTTTGAGTTGAAAAATATAATATAATATATAGTTTAATAACATTTAAAAGTGAAATCGACGGCATTCTGCGGCCGCCATCTTGTCTTTTTGCATTCTCTCCCATTTCACCAACTCTGTGCCTATGTGCATAATATGGGTAGCCATTTGATACTGGAGCCACATACTGGAGCCTCACTTCCATACTAACGCTATTTTCGCCCGTATTTATATAAGGCTGGTCTTCACCCGTGTACTACAAGTACCGGGTGAATCTTTTATCTATAGTGACAGTAGTAGATGCCACGTACGGTGTTTTGATTATTACTTGTTGCATAAATACATTGAACCTTTATTATAGAATTATAAATTAAACAAATTAATTAATCAGCCACTCTCTGGGGTAACACAATAACAAACAATACTCAATAGGCCTACACAAAATAATATCATTATCAACAAGAAAACTACATTTAATGATTTAATCTATAAACAGTGCTCTGTCAACATGAGGATTTATATGGACCACTGTAATTGTTCTAACATCTTGGCTACCAACCAAAATGCACCCAACAACACAAACCTAACGGGGTCAAGGCCGTGACCTCTTATTTCTGAAAGTAGCAGCATGGCTACCACTGGGTGTAAAATAGGGCCTTCTATTTTGAACTCGGATCTCTCGTGTCTGGCTTCAGAATGTCAACGAATGCTAGATAGCGGAGCTGATTACCTCCATCTTGATGTGATGGACGGAAACTTTGTGCCTAACCTCACGTTTGGGCACCCTGTAGTCCAGTGTCTGAGAAAAAAAATTACATCTGCATTCTTTGATATGCACATGATGGTCAGCAACCCAGAACAGGTAAATTACTAGTAGCCAGTAGCAGAGTAGGGCCTATATTATATAATACCCCTATCACACTGCGACGTAACGCGGTAGTGTAAGCCAACGTAGGTGAATTTTGGCCATTACGTCGAGATACATTACTTGTTTGTTAAGCCTACCTCAAGATACTTCGAGATACGGTGACCCCCGTCAAGGTGTTACATTGCCCATTCAGCCATTGGCATTGGGCTTATGTTGCGCTCAGCCTCACCTTAGGCTTATGTCGAGATACGTTTAGCGTTAGACGTTCGTTTGAGCTACGTCGACTTACGGTAGACTGACGCAGAGCCTGGAGGAACGTGCAGCCCGTGCGCTGACATGTGGTGTTAAAGTATCTCGATGTAGGTCTAACGTGTCTCTGACGTGTGTCTAACTGTAAAATATTCCGATATTCGGCATGGGGGGAATGCAAATGTTCTATTACTGATCGGTGTACATGACCAGGCACATGTATATATATATGTATATATATATATATTTATATATATGTATGGGTTGGTGGTGCCTGAGTGGGATGTAAATAGACAGTGGTGCTGGCAGGTCTGGGTGTGAGTGCACTCAGGGCCTACCCCCTCTGCTGGGATAGGCATCACCACACTCAAAGGTCAAGGTTGGTGGTGGCCATGGGGCCATACAGCTTGTGGTGGTGGGCAGACCACTGGTATCCATGGGGACCAGGAATGCTGGATCCGTATTGGTAGGGCCAAGATCCAAGAATGCTTCTTTTCCTTTGGGAGAAAGGGGTGGGGTGATACTCTACAATGAACCCATGTAACCATATAAATAATAAACCAGAGGGCTGGACTCTCTCTTCTTCTTTACACTTTATACTCTTCCTTTCTCTTTGTCTGGACTGGGCGCGTTGGCCGAATCGGTAGAGCACAGGCCTCGCATGCAGAAGATCCTGAGTTCGGTTCCCGGTCGAGTCAAACCAATGACTTAAAAATTGATACTTGTCGCTTCCTAGCCTGATGCTCGTCATTATTAGGATATGGCAAGGACTGGTTAGCTCGGTGTCAGGATAATGTGACTGAGTGGGTTATCGGATCATGGTGCCGGTGGTCTGATTTCCCAGTGGGGCAGCACTATAAAATCGCCATGAGTGCGTACTGTCACAAGTTGGTACCTGTCCTGATATGACCTTAGATGTTGCTAGGATGTAAAACAACAACAAACAAAGACAAAATCTCTTTGTGTTGATTTCACCATAGCCTGCCTACACAGCCACAGATTTGAACATTAGACTACATAGCATAGCGTTAGTCTAACATAAGTCCAACGTGTCTCGACGTAGTTGATGAACAGCTGGCACATGTGTAACGTGCCAATGTTCTTAGAACATAAGCGAACGTGGTGCAAACCTTTTGCCTTTGAGTATATAAGGGCATCCGTTACGCTCACATCGAGCGCGTAGAACATAAGCGAACGTGGTGCAAACTTTTTGCCTTCGAGTATATAAAGGCATCCGTTATGCTCACATCGAGCGCGCTTAGCGATTGCTGTCCTTACGCTGAGCACACTGGACTGTCGTTAGACTGATGCTGCTCACTCACAGGCCTGATGTCGACTCACATTAAGAATTACATCAGAGTCACACATAGCTACGTTAGGGCGGGCGTAATTATGCGAGTCCTATGCTAAGCTGATGCTAAGGTTTCGCTAGGCTGATGCCACGCGCGCTGGAGGCTCGTTAGCCTTACATTGGGCCTTTTTTATTTTTTACGTTCTAACTCGTTGAGACAGGTTACCATTACATTGGACCGATGTTTCACCTACGTCCACTACGTTGCACTGATGTCCAATTTGGCCATGAAACGCAGAGAATTTCGACTTATATATCGACATAAAAAAGTGATTTTGTTGTTGCCCATTCACTGGCCTGTTATATTGTAGTATGACAGGGGTTTTACTACTATTAGATAAATATTCTTACCAGATGTGATGAGCGATCCCTGCTTTAGTAGATCAGGGGATCCGAACCCATGAGTTCAAACACTGGTCGAGTCAAAACTAATAACTTAAAAATTGATACTTGTCGCTTCCAGTCTTCCTAGCCATGTCCCAGCCCCAGGTGCTCAGCATTATTAGGATAGGGCAAGGACTGGTTGGCTCATTGTCAGGATAATGTGACTGAGTGGGACACAGGTCATGGTGTGGGAGGCCTGGTCTCTCAGTAGGGCAGCACTATAAAGTTGCCATGAGTGCGCACTGTCACAATTAAAGTCGGTACCCGTCCTGATATATGACCTTAGATGTTGCTAGGATGTCATCATCATCATCATGCTGTCGGTCGCGATGCGACAAAGAGTGTTTTCATTACTCAACTGCTGCTCTCCATTTAGCTCTCTGCTGTGAGAGTTGCATCCATGAGTTGGTCTTAATGTCTCTCAGCTTCAGGTTTCTCTTGATGGTATCCTTGAACCGGAGACGAGTTGAGAATAGAGGATCTGCTTTGGTAGCCTGTCTGATGAGGTGTCCAGTCCACCGGAGATTCGTTTTGATCAGAAGATCTTCCATAGAGGGCAGCCCCGTCCGTTCGAGTATTTCCTTATTTGTCACTTTGTCCTTCCAGGTTATCCTCATGATTGAATGCAGATGTCGCATCATGAAGGCATGCAGCTTTTTCACCTGTCGTCTGTACACTGTCCAGGCCTCGGCTTCGTATAGTAGGGTGGATAGCACAATTGCATGGTCGATTTTGCCTTTGACCCGAATGGACACATGGTGGTTGTTCCAGAGTCTCTGGCGTAGTCGGCCGAAAGATGCGCTAGCCTTGGCCATCCTACTCTTGTATTTCAGCATCAATGTGTCCATAACTTGATATAGTGCTTCCGAGGTAGGTGAATTCCGGAACAGAGTTCACCTTGTTTCCGTCAACCATGATCTCCTCTTGGGTTTTTGTAGAGTTGGTACATCACCTCCGTCTTCTTGATGTTAATCTTCAGGCTGAACTTCTTTGATGCATCGGAGAAAGCGTCCACTATTTTCTGGATCTCTTCAGCAGAGTGGGCAACCAGTGCACTGTCATCTGCGAATAGCAGCTCTCTCACCAGTATCCGAGTAGTCTTGGTCTTCGCTCTGAAGTGTGCGACATTGAATAGGTCAGCGCTCTGTCTGGACTGTATATATAGATGCCATCCTCCATGTCTCGGAAAGCCTCGTCGAGCATTGCTGATAGGAAGATGGAGAAGAGCATGGGGGCCAGTACACAACCTTCCTTGACCCCATTGGTAACCCCGAACGATTCCGAGACTTCCCCTCCAACACTAACGTTCGCTATCATTCCTGTATGTAGAGCCTCGATCATAGTTGTGAACTTCTCTGGGCATCCATACTTCCTCGGTAGCTGCCATAGCCCGGTCCTCCCGACTGTATCAAATGCCTTAGTGAAATCAACAAACACCATGTACAGTGGTCGGTCCTGCTCAATGCACTTTTCTTGTAGCTGTCGGAGACAAAATATCATATCCACGGTGCTCCGGTTACCTCTGAAGCCACAGTGTGACTCCGGAACTACATCAGGTGTTATGTGAATAGATAGTCTGTTGAGGAGGATCCTGCCGAAGATCTTGCCTGCTATGATAAGAAGAGAGATTCCTCTATAGTTCCCACAGTCTGTTCGATCACCTTTCTTGTAGATGGTTACAATGCTGGCATCCTTCCATGGTTGGGGTACAGAACCCTCCTCCCAGGCATTGGTGATTAGTTGGTGCAGTCTGTTGAACAGATTGTCTCCTCCGTGCTTCCATACTTCAGCAGGAATTCCATCACCCCCAGGTGCTTTGCCATCTTTCAGGCTGGCGATTGCTCTAGTCATCTCATCCATGGTTGGAATCTCATCGAGGCATGTTTTGGTAATGCGCTGCTGGATGTTGTCCAGAGCTTCGTGATCTATGTCACCAGGGACGTTGAGTAGCTTCTGGAAGTGTTCACTCCATCTTGCCACAACTCTCTTGCTGTCAGAAAAGGTCTCCATTCCATCTTTTGATTTTAGGTGAACAGGTCCCTTCTTCAAGGGTCCACAAACTTCCTTCAGTCCACTGTAGAAGCTCTTCATGTTGTTTCTGTCTGCAGCTCCTCTGCCTTCATTTCCCACCAGTCTGACTTCAATGCACGGGTGCTAGGATGTAAAGCAACAACAAACAAACAATCATAGCCGCATAAGCGGCATAGGCATAGCTGCTTTGTCAATGCGGAGCTGTGAACCAGAAACAGTGTGACAGTTATAGAACCAGCATCCCTACATAAAATATTGGCAGTTGCTGTTCGTATGGCGGCCGTACAAATAGATCGGTGTCTATTCGTAAGGCGGTTGTGATGTGACGTAGCTTGACCCACACCTTAATCAGCCGTACGAATAGTCTAGTTGCTATTGATACGGCTTGCCTTATGATGATATCCCCGTCCATCTCCCCCTCTCTCTCTCCTCCCGTCCCCCTCTCCCTCTCCTCCCATCCCCATCTATCCCTCCCGTCTCCCTCTCCCCCTCCCATCCCCCTCTCCCCTTCCCCCCCATCTCTCCCCTCCTATTTGACCTAATCTGTGCCGTCGTCTTACAAATAGAATATCAGCTATTCATACGGCGTGCCATACGAATAGCCACTCCGAAAATATTCACCTCCAGTCAGCCACGGAACACCTGGGCTGTCGAGTGTCAGCTGCAGCAGTATCTAGACTACACTCTCTAACATTTCCAGATTGAACCTTATTTTGTACATTAGTTGATTAATCAGGGGAAATTTCAATTGCAGACAATTGGTCTTCCTCATTCCACTGATCCTTGCCCTATAGTAGTAATGCTGAGCACGAGGCTATCCTAGGTAGCGACAAATATCAACTTTCTATGTTATCGGTTTGACTCAGCCGAGATTAGACCTCCTGACCTTTCAGACAGGAAGCCTGCGCTCATAGCGATTCGTATACCATCACGTCCTGTCATCAGATAACTTGCGTGTGGATAAAATGTGTTTATTTTTATCAGTGGATTGAAGAGATGGCCAATGCTGGGGCGACACAGTATACCTTCCACATGGAAGCTACAGACGATCCAATCAAGTGCATCAACAAGGTCAAGGAGGCTGGAATGAAGGTATACATGATGGATAGTAACAATCACCTGAAAGCGTCTATTGGAATCATAATCTGTCAGCTAGGAATGTTAATTTTTAGTTTGGTGTTTTTTCCCTTTAATTTAAAAAATAAGAGAAAGAAAAAAGAGAGAGAGATGATAATCAGTGCGATACAGGGTTATTGCGGGTCCTTGAAAACCTGGAAAGTCCCGGAATTTGATAATTCAAGATTCGAGGCATGGAATATTGAAAATCCGACTATTTTTCTAAAGCGTATATTCGCTGATGTTCCCAAACTTTAATCGGTGATGTTTTGTATTCAAAGTGATTTTCATGGGTTTGTTATTCTGCCTCTTCATTTTTATATTAGGACTATGTATATTTTCATTATTTGTTATGCTTATTTGCACTTCAAATCTTACACAGTGAATCGAATGTGTATATGGCTGTGTTTTGGAGGACTTTAACATCTTTAAAACATCCTAGAATTTTGTACTCAAGGACAAGGAGAACTATACTATGAATTGCAACTTGTCTATAAAATGGTAAATGGTATGTAAAACCAAAGGCATATATGGTATATGTCGAGTCGGTGATCCATTACTAATTGAGGATAGAAATTGTATATCAATATAGTTAGAGAGAGAGGGTCACTTCTTGACCTGAGAGAGGGTCACTTCTTGACATGTGGGACAGTCTTTGGGAAGTCGCCTCACCTACCCCCTCCCCTCCAAGTGTTATTTATTGATCACTGCACCAGACACCACAGGGCACTGTAGCCAGACCTAATCATGCCTTGGTTACAGGGATATTGAACTCTCATTGGTGGATAGAGGAATGCCTGTTAGTGATTGGAAGACTGGATCATGTGATCACCACCATCTTGTTTCTTGAAACTATATATATAATAAATCAGGGAGTCATGGAAAGTCCCAGAATTTGATATACCAACATGGGTATGAACTCTGCAATAATCTCCACGTCTGAATGTGTTGGGCGTGTCGCCCACCCCCACCCCCACACACACACACACACTCTACCCCATCCCACCTCTTCCTTTAAAATTAATCAGTCTCCTTGTGTAGGTGGGCGTGGCCATCAAGCCTGATACCTCCGTAGATGTAGTCCTACCCTACGTGGAACATGTGGATATGGTTCTTGTGATGACCGTCGAACCTGGCTTCGGTGGACAAAGTTTTATGTCGGAGATGATGCCCAAGGTAAAAACAATTACAATTAGAATTTAATAATATACAAAGTTTTAAAAAGCGCTGGTTCTTTGCCAATTGCCTGCCGGGAGCATCCTCATTCATTATTTGCCTTACTTAGAGTTGCATAGTCCGATGAAGTATCACATTTTCAAAACCAAAACAATTATCTAGATTTGATTCTACATATCTAACTTAGATACTGGCGCATTTATTAAACATTTGTTTCTGCATAGAAGGGAACACTGAGTCAATTTAATAAAAACCTGTTACTGCAGAAGTCTATGGTGTCAGAGTTTTCGTATGTTTGGCAAAACTAATTTGACATGTTTGCACTTCAAATAGCTCAAAAATTTACCATTTAAAATAAAAGTTACTTCACACTAAAGTAAAGTCAGTAATAATGATCAATCTAAAATATTGATCTCATAAAAAATGGCAGAAATCCAAAACCATCGGACTATGCAACTTTATAATTAGGTCACATGTTGCTGCCTTCAGTGTTGGCGTTTATACAATGATAGCCATACTCTGTTTTTATGAGTTAAGAATTAGATTGGGACCCTCCTTCAGAATGTAATGGATATCAGTCCCCACTGACATTCAAACACATATTATTCAACTGTTGATTTTATGATCTTGTGGCAACAATTTTACAAAGCTAACAGTCTGCTTGATGTTTTTACTAATGTAAAACAAGAAGACAATTTAACTTTTTTGAAGGCAGCAGGAATACCACTTCATATTGTTTATTAAATCAATTTTTACCAATTTACTAACATTGACTTTTACCTGGGATTTTATTTTCCTTGACCACAATTTTTATAATTTTGAGCTTTTTTATATTCATGTCTCTTTTTACGGATATTTGATTGTGTGCTTCTACACTGTGTATAAGTGATGGTTAAGCAAAAAATGGACTAATACACTTCCCGCCATCAATATGGCATGGCCTTTATTGCTGAATTGGCGTAAAACAACCACCAATCAAATCAACCAGATTTAAATTATAGGCCTACAGGTACCGATCGTCCTATCCAGCTTTCAGAAGTCCGGAATCACCAGAAAACCGGCTATTATTTAAACTGACTAGTTTTACATGATACTGTATACATGGTAGAGTATTATATATTTTAAGTAGATCAATAAAGATTAAGCATACCCTGCTTTCGAAGTGTTTTAATTTGTATGTTAAATACAATTTAGTTCTTCACTTTATATATTTAGGCTGTCTCCAGAAAACCTGAAAATGTAGAAATCCGGGCCACTTCTGGTCCCAAGCTTGCCGGATATTTGGTCCAGTACCTGTACCTTATCTAATATCTGTGGTGTATATTTGTAACACAAAAATGAAGGACTGTTGCTATGGTGATTGATCTGTGATTGACCGATTCTAACGGTTTTGCGTATTTGGGTTGAAATCATACAGTCAGGTCTGATTCTTTATTATCTAGCACGGTTTCTAAATATTGTTATCTATATAAGTTTTGTAACTTGTATGTTGTTTTGCCCAATTTTATATATTTGTACGGTTACTTTCCTGTTGTAAATACTACATATTGAGCTTTCTTTGCATTTAACATCAAAATGAATATATACAAATTTCAAATATCGATTTAGTTCTAAACCTTTTGCGCTGATAACTCAATTTCTTTTTATTGCATTCTGAAAGAGATATTTGTATATTAACAAGTAAGTAGTTCCTAAATTGGATCCTTGTGTTCTTCCAGGTGCAGCTATTGCGCCAGCGCTACGCTGACTTGGACATTGAGGTTGATGGTGGTGTAGGACCCAACACCATCCAGGCATGTGCTGAGGTAATCATATTACATCATCGCTACCACTGTTAGTAGTGTTGCCAGTAACAATTTGAGTAGCAATTAAGCACTTTCATTCATAAATTAATTTTATTTGCATAATGACCTAAAACTAATGGGAATATTAGTAGCCACCAGTTATCTTTTAGTGGTGTCTTCAAGGCATTTCACCTAATTCATTGTCTTGTTGCGACCGAATCCTCTGGTCTGGTAATTCCACGACCTACCAGAATGGGCGGCGGGCACTCGACTCAATCGTCCATTGCGTCTGGTCAATCAATTTTTCACTCCAAAAGTAGATATAAACCCCCCAACAAACAACCGGCCTTTCCTTACACCACGGGATGGTCGAATGAGTTGAGCGTCCATCTCCTGTTTTGGGAGATCGGGGGATCCGAACCCATAGGTTTGTGGGTTTGAACCCTGGTCGAGTCAAACCAAGGAAAAATTGACACTTGTTGCTTCCTACTCTGGTGCTTGGCATTATTAGGATAGGGCAAGGACTGGTTGGCTCATTGTCAGGATAATGTGACTGAGTGGGATATCAGGTCATGGTGCTGCCAGCCTGGTCTCCCAGTGGGGCAGCACTATAAAGTCACCATGAGTGTACACTGTCACAAGTCGGTACCTGTCCTGATATGACCTTAAATGTTGCTAGGACGTAAAACAACAATACAAACAAACCTTACACTACACTTCACTGCATCAGTTCTGTTTTATTTTCTTGCTGCTTTAGGCGGGTGCGAATATGATCGTGTCGGGTTCGGCTGTGATGAAGAGTGACAACCCTCGTCAGGTGATTGGTTACCTAAGGCAGTCTGTCGAGGAAGCCATCAGCAAGGCAAACCTGGAGCGGTAGTCTACCACACAACGCAGCTCGCTGTATGAGTCTGTCACACAGCCTGCTGTGGGCACATATAAAGTATTGTCGCATAATTCTACCAAACAGGCTACCTGAATGGTCTGCCACACAAAGCTTGTTACATAATTTTACCGACCACAGGATGGTCTGCCACAAAGTATTGTTATGTAATTCTACCAAACAGGTGCCTGAATGGTCCGTCATATAAAGCCTGTCACATCATTTTACTTGATACCGGCTGGTCTGCCACAAAGTCTTGTTATGTAATTCTACCAACCAGGCTGCCTGAATGGTCCGCCACATAAAACTTGTCATATAATTTTACCAAACATAGGCAGCCTGAAGGGTCTACCATAAAGTCTTGTCGCATAATTCTATCAAGCATAGGGCTGCCTGAATGGTCTGCCACAATGTCTTGTCACATAATTCGATCAAACATAGGCAGCCTAAATGATCTGCCACAAAGTCTTAGCACATAATTTTACCAGACACAGGCTGGTCTGCCATAGTATTGTCACATGATTCTACTAAACATAGGCTGCCTGAATGATCTGCCACATAAACCTTGTTTAAAAAAATTGTGTGAAAGCCAGGCTGACTGAGGGGTTTAGCATATAGAACTTGTTGGATAATTCTACCAAATACAGTCTCATTCTACCATGGAAAATCTATCAACTTAAAGTATACCAAGCAGTCTGCTGGAGGAATCGGCCATAAAGTAGTTATATATTTCTATCAGGCACATGAGTACGAAAAGTAAGTCGGTGCAGATTCAGGGATGATAGTGGTTTCGGGCAAGAAAAGGTGAAATCAAGCCGGGATTATTATCCTGATAGTAAATTTCTATCCTAGAGGCTAGCGACCGTACCCCCATACCTATATAAAAAATGCCCCCAGGCTGTGGAAAAACCCCTGGAAATCCGCTTAAAAACGGGAAAATATCATCCCAAAGATCGGAATTAGAACCAATGAGAGATGATGATCATCATCATCATAAAATATCTCCAAAGTTTGCCATTTATAATAAAGGTTACTTCAAGGTAAAGTATGGTATATTATAATGATCAACCTAATATTTATGATTTAATCTTTTTTAAGGCAAAAACTCAAAAATATCAGGACTATGCAACTTTAACAAGTTCGCACAATCGAATTTGATTATCTATTTATCAGATACTGTAGCAGAATGGCAAAATAACTATTTTTGTCTCAATTCATTGATTGGCGACTTTCTTCCATCACGGAAGGGGGACGGGATGTAGCTCAGGTGGTAGTGTGTCCACCTGTGACAGTGTGGGTCATCCGATCGATCCTGCTCAGTGGACCCACTTGGAGTTTGGGCTATTTTCCATTCCAACCAGTGGTCCACAACTGGTTCATCAAAGGCTGTGGTATGTGCTGTCCTGTCTGTGGAAAGTACATATAAAAGACCCCTTACTGCTTATCGAAAAGAGTAGCCTATGTGGCGGCAGTAGATTTCCTCCAAAGAAATCCCATCCTGATCTGACCTTAGATGTTGTTAGGACGTAAAATAAGAAACAATGAAATCCCAAGAAATGTCAGAATGGCCACTTTGACGTCCAATAGCCGATGATGAAAAATCAATGTGCTCTAGAGGCGTCGTTAAATAAAACAAGCTTTACTTTTTTTTCTTCAGTCACATTGTCATGTGATATATACACAGGACATGATCACACTTCGAGGTGAGGACTGAATCGGCCAGTCCATTATTTGGCAGTGATTTTCACCCTTTGATCTCAGTTCAGAAGTCGGGAAGCATCCTGGACTCAGTAATTTTCATTGAATGTTTGATTTTTTATAGTTATTTTTCTTAGAGATCCTGATAGTCAAAGAACCTATACTACTAAGGCGGCTCACTCAGCCTGTACTGTGTAATTAAAATGATCAAACCCACCACTTGGTGTGCTGGCTGTTGTCTTGGTTAAACAGTTGCTATATTAGATGTATAAATGTATATATATGAATGTGAAAGATGTGTGATGAAGGCGATGATGATGCTGATGTTCATAGCAATTTCATATTGATGTGTATTCCTACTTACCTATCTCATGTATAATATAATTGTATGTGTTTACATGTGAAACACCAACCAGAAGCCGGGCTGATCAAACCCACCACAAGGTGGCACTGCGAAATGTACATTACCATGGGAGAGATAGGGAGTGAGCCATCTTAGTATTATAAGGTCTTTGTGATAGTGTAACTTGAATGAAACGTCAAATATGCTATAGATGTAAGGCTACACAGGACAAGGCAAGGAAGGACTGGACAATATAGTTTATTTACAATCAACATATGTCAATCAACATCAATATGAATAATCAAATAATCAATCAAATAATCAAATGGGCTGGACAACACACCCTAACAATAAAAGAAAAATTTCTAACACTAAGGTCTGCCAACAGCCGTTCAGAAGTGTGTGCGGCGGTGGCTAGGTGAGCACTGTCGACTGCACCTGGCACAGACTGCCTCGGCTATGGAACGCAGCGTCGCCCAACGGATAGTAAATGAACCAACTGCATTTAGACTGTCTTGCATACCGCAAGAGGCGAGCACTGTGTTCCACCCCTTACACGAGGATATACAGCGTATATCCAGGCTGTAAGGCTACACAGGACAAGGCAAGGACTGGACAATATCGTTTATTGACAATCAACATATATCAATCAACATCAATATGAATAATCAGATAAACAATCAAATGGGCTGGACAACACGGCAAATGAGCAGAGCGAAACCAGCCAACCAACTAAGACAAATCGGAAAGGGTGGTCACTACCTGCATATCGAACAGGATACATTCAGAGATAAGTTTAGAAATATATTTGTACACGCTATCTGATGTCCAATCCCCCCATGTCTTAATTTCACCAATGGTAGCTCCCTGGAGAGCCAGATAGGTACAGCCACCTCTGCACAAGGAGTGGTAGGAGAACTGTCATGCGGACCGAGCTTGAGATTGGCCATGTCCTCCTTCAAGGCTCACTCCCGCGCCAGCAAGCTAGCCACATGCTTACACCTCTCCAGTCGGCATACGCACTCCTCCAATGCCGCCTCATCGTCCTTGGACAGGCACTCGTCGGAATTGTTGTCCGTCCCCGAACGCACCTCCTCCTTTAGCGGTTTATGAATGCCCTCCGCCATAGCCGCCGCACACGTAGTCCGTCTCGTTATTGGCTGTTTTCCCGGGCACTTACTGTATATCCTTGTGTAAGGGGCGGAACCCCCTTTTCCGAAATGCAAACCCCCGCAGACAGAGCAGTACTTCTCTGCCATGCAGTGTAGCAACATAAAGGAAGAATTTCTAACAGTAAGGTCTGCCAACGGAAGCTCCGAGGTGCATGCAGCGGCGGTAGCTAGGCGAGCACTGTTAACTGCACCTGGCACAGACTGCCTTTTCCGAAATGCAAACCCCCGCAGACAGAGCAGTACTTCTCTGCCATGCAGTGTAGCAACATAAAGGAAGAATTAATAACAGTAAGGTCTGCCAACGGAAGCTCCGAGGTGCATGCAGCGGCGGTAGCTAGGCGAGCACTGTTGACTGCACCTGGCACAGACTGCCTCTGCTACGGAATGCAGCGTCACCCAACGGAGAGTAAATGAGCCAACTGCATTTAGACTGTCTTGCGTACCGCAAGAGGGGAGCACCGTGTTCCGCCCCTTACACAAGGATATACAGCTTATATCCAGGCTATATATAGATAACGATTATTAAAATGATAGCTGGTCAATGATTATGCATGTTAAAGGCAATGATTATATGATTGATGATAGATATAGGTTTATATATAGTATACAGTAAAACTTCTAACCGACCACGTCCACAGATCGATCACTCCCCTATATCGATCGCTTTATTTGGGTCCCAACAATACTATTGTAAGGATATTCTAACTCCCTAAACCGACCACCTCCCTAAATGGACCATTTAAAGTCAGTCCCATATGGTCGGTCGATTTAGAGAGGTTTTACTGTATTTATATATAGTATATTTAGATAAATATATAGATTTATATAAATGTATATTTATATATATCTATATAGCATTTACATAGTTATATAATTAGATATAAAGATGCTATAGATATATGTTTATATACATATATGGATATAATATAAAATTATGTCGTTATTCTGGAATTATATTGCATCGTTTCCAAGTAGATCTCGGCTTAGAACTCAATGCAACTCATTTTTCCTGGATTGGTGTATTGGACAAATAACACATGATGGGCTTCTGTTGTATAGTAGTTTGCCGAACAGCTTGGCACATGTCACATTTAATGCTGCATAATCTGATGAAAGAATATAATTTTCTAAACCAAACCACTGAACCTAGATTTGATCCTAATTAAATACTGGTACACTCATCATCACAGTTTGGTGCTCCTCTGCTTTGCTCGAAAATGGGTAAGCAAGGTCTGTATCTAGCATTTCAGTGTGCACACCAAAATTAACTTAGCAAGGTTTCACTTCAAATATCTCCAAAGCAGGGATGAAAGATCTGTCAGTGATTCTTGACATAAGCTGGTCAGTCCTAATCTGTTATGCAGGGGGTTGACCATCCAGGTAGGACCTTTGATATGGTTAGGACGTAAAACAAAACAAAAACAGCAAGGAGTCAATTTCCATGAAAACACAGAAATTCTCCCAATGGCTAATCACTGTCAGAAAATCATGGAAAATTACCGGAAGTCAGGATTCGTACAGTACACGTTTGCTGCGACAGGGCAGCCATGTTGGCATTTTACACTTGTCATTGAAGAAGTATCTACAACTGAGATTTTGATGTCGGAATTATATCATTTATTTGAGGATTACTTATTCGTAAGAGAGTGTAATAAAGGTATTACAAACATCCCATTGGCTGCAATTCTTACTGCTAACTTGCTTATCAGAGATGTCGTGTCATCTTTAAAAAAAATTAATTTGAAATTTGCTTGAATTACTGTCTATTAAATATATAATAGACCCCGCCAGTTAAGCTAGTGACATCTGTCGGCCGAATCCGGAACCACCCTAGTCGGCCACATTCCCCGATTGCCTATGACTCCTCCGTAAAAAATGCTTGGAAAAATAATATAATGTCTGATTATATTCACATATTCATATCACAACAGGATTCAAGCTCTTGTCCTTGTAATACATCTTTTTTTTAAAGACGACAACTATATTGTATTTTCCTTCTTGAATTTCACCGCCGCTCTCTTCATGTATTATACCCCTCCAGTTAAGTTAGTGACATCTATCAGCAAAATCTGGAACTACTAGTCGGGTACTTTCCAGCTTAACTTGCGGGGTCTATTGAAACAATATTGTGGTGTCCGAAGGGGAGAATATTAATATCAGACAAAATACAAATACCATAACTTATGGAACAGGTGCGGAAACAATTGTTCTTAATCATTCCGATATTTTCCTCATTGTGATGCTGGTACATGTGTAGGAATATATGGATTCCTTATAATGTAGTAGTTTGGACTAACTTCTTGGGTATGGAGCCACATATATGCAGATAGATGTCGATAAGCTGATTGCACCAAGGAACCTAAATGGGCTAATTGTTAAGACACTAGCCCCAGAACAGCAAGAAGTATGGATTCGAGACCTGCTCTAGGCACAATGTTTGCATCACTCTCATGACACTGGTCCAATGATCAGGATACTATACAAACTACATGCTGTATGGTTGAACTTACCCTGTGTATAGGCTTACATGTGTATGAAAGTGCTTTGCCTGTATATATGCGTAATCGCAAGAATTAAAAGAATTATGGATTTCAACCATTTAAAGCTGCATAGTCCGATGAAGGATCAAATTTTCAAAACCAAAACAAGTATCTCAATTTGATTCTACATATCTAACTTAAATACTGATGCACTTGTTAAACATTTTTCACCACATAGAAGGGAATTCTGAGGCAATTTAATAGAACCTATTACTGCAGAAACCTATGGTGTCAGAGTTTTGGCAAGACTGCCCAAACTAATTTTGCTTGTTTGCACTTCAAATATCTCAAAAGTTAGCTATTTAAAATAAAAGTTACTTCAAGTGAAAGTATGGTAGATTATAATGATCACCCTAATATGTTTATCTCAGAAAATGACAGGAACTCAAAACCCATCGGAACATGCAACATTAAAAGACTTACAATATCAGGGTAAGGAATGTAGTAGCCAGCATTGACCTTTGAGCCATGTAGACAGATAGGGTGATTGCATCAGTGTGCCTAAATCGGTTAATGTTTATAGCGCAAGACTTGGAATGACAAGAAGTTTGGGTTTGAATCTTTTTCGAAGCACAATGTTCCCATCATACCCATGATAATACCCCCCCCCCCCCAACACTCACCCACAAAAAGCTAATGCTAATTTGAGAATGAGTAACCAATCCCAATTCTTCTATCTCGAAGGGATCCAAACTCATGGGTTGGTGGGTTGGAACCCTGGTCGAGTTAAACCAATGACTTAAAAATTGATACTTGTCACTTCCGAGCCAGTTGCTCGGCATTATTAATATAGGGAAAGGACTGGTTGGCTCATTGTCAGGATAATATGACTGAGTCGGATATCAGGTCATGGTGCCAATGGCCTGGTCTCTCAGTGGGGTAGCACTAGAAAGTTGCCATGAGTGTGCATTTACAAGTTGGTGCCCGTCTTGATATGACTTACATGTTTCCAGGACATAAAACAACAACAAACAAACATCTATCTCGAAGTGGATGTAGCAGTTACTGAGTTACATTAGCTATGTCATGTCATGCCACCTAACGGCATCCACTTGGGTCATAATGGACTTCCAGTTCAGTAGTGATGTACCATAGACAGATAGTCTACCTGTTTGTTATATTATTTTTAGACGGATTCCAAAACCCACAGTGGATCGTGCCGTCTGAGAGTTCATCCACTTTGAAACAGCCAGTGGTGACCTACAAAACAAAGGCCAGGGGACCAGGCTATATTGTTTTATGGAATATTTTGTTTATAAGGGGCTGTGGGAAGACGGTTCTTGCAATTTCTATTGTTAACAGAATGGTATATGTTTGTGGAATAATGTATGGAAATTGTGAATAAAAAAATGTCTAAATGTCTATTATTCTCTGTACAAGAAAGAAAAACCATTTGTATAAACGAGGAATGCTAAAGGCTTAGTCACACTTTACCAGGGCCGCGTTCAGGGTCCGTCTCGGAGGCGCCTCGGCAACGTCTCGGTGATGCTTTTTGGCTTATTTCCGTTCAGAGTGCGTCTCGGCGACGTCTCGGAGACGCCTCTCTTTCCAGACTGGAGGTGAAAAACGCCTCGAAAATGGCCACCGTATTCACTTGTTTCAGCCAATTACAGCACAGCTTTACCATTGCAAATGGCCACCGCCTATGGAGGTGGCCATTTTCGAGACAACAAACTGCCTTTGCCGTTCAGACTAGCCTGAAGTCAGGCCCATCGCCGAGGCGCCTCCGAGACGGAGCCTGAACGCAGCCCTGATTGGGGAAACGGATAGAAACCGGACACTGTCAGGTGAAGTACATCAATGCCCGGTAGGCATCCGGCATGTCCATTCTCTGTCCGGTCTGTACGGTTTTGAACATGCACAAAACTTGTACCGGACACCGCCGGACTGATGTGTACAGTTGCCCATCCATTACGTCTCCGGTTTGCTTCCTGCCTAGTCCGTTGACGGTGTTACAGGAATTTGGTGCATTTAGGAACGATATAATCTGGTGCATTCAGGAAAGATACAATCTGGTGCATTCAGGAATGATACAATCTGATTCATTCAGGAATGATACAATCTGGTGCATTCAGGAACAATACAATCTGGTGCATTTAGGAACAATATAATCTGGTGCATTTAGGAACGATATAATCTGGTGCATTCAGGAACGATACAATCTGGTGCATTTAGGAACAATACAATCTGGTGCCTTCAGGAACGACACAAGCTGGTCAGTATATGTTTTTGGCGCGTTCGTGAACAGTCCGGTTGATGTTCGGTTCGTCTGTTTGACATTCGGTTGTCGGCGGGTGGCTATTTGTTAATGTACATTCCTTGTCTGTTTAGCGGCTGTTTCGTCCGGTGGCCGTTGCAACATTTCGACACATTTCGGTACATTTTGATACCGAACTAGACAATTCTTTGTCCGGTTATGTCTGATGCTCAATCCGGTAAGGTGTGACAGGCACTTAATGCCTAGGTCACAAATGCTGCGGTCGCTGTACGGTGCTGCGCTGTGGCTTGTAGTTTATGCAAGTATTACAGTCTGTGGTTGATCTATTCACAAATCATATGGTGACCACAAGGCACCTTGGGATTTGTGTTTAACTTTATACACGTATTTAATATATGAAAATGTAACTTTCTTAATATTGATCACACAAACCTATATATTGTACCATATTGATATTCATTTTAAGCCCCTTTCATTTATGTAAAAAAAGGTGAACATACAGTGTTGTGAATTCCTTGCGGCATTGCAATTTTGCGAAGTCAAGATAACTTCCACAACCGCTTGCGGCGAGCAAAAATCCGTAACCCGCCGTATAATTTGGTCGATGAGACAACTTTTATTTCAACAGAGGTCACCACTGGTCGTTTGTTCATCCATGCGGATATACTCAGACAACAATAAGCGGCCACTATGGGTACTAAGACCCGACAAGAGCAGGGCCGCGTTCAGGGTCCGTCTCGGAGGGACCTCGGCGATGCTTTTTGGCCTATTTGCGTTCAGGGTGCGTCTCAGCGACGTCTTGGCGATGCCTCCCTTTTGAGATAGGAGACAAAAAGCGCCTCGAAAATGGCCACCGTATTCAGTGGTTTCAGCCAATCACAGCACAGCTTTACCATTGCAAATGGCCGGCACCTAAGGGGTGGCCATTTTCGAGGCGACAAACTGCTTGTGCAGTTCAGACTAGCGTGTCGTCAGTGCCATCTCCGAGGCGCCTCCGACACGGACCCTGAACGTGGCCCTGGTTCGTGACCGGAAACAAGGCAGTGATCTCGAGAACTAGGCATACACAACCATATGTACACAACAATAATTGAAATAAATATCATTCCTTTTAAGCCCCTTTCATTGATGTAAAAAAAGGTGAACATACAGTGTTGTGAATTCATTGCGGCATTGCGATTTTGCGAAGTCAAGATAACTTCCACAACCGCTTGCTGCGAGCAAAAATCCATAACCCGCCGTATGGTTTGGTCGATGCAACGACTTTTATTTCAACAGAGGTCGCCACTGGTCGTTTGTTCATCCATGCGGATATTCTCAGATGACACCAAGCGGCCACTATGGGTAATAAGACCCGACAAGAGCAGGGCCGCGTTCAGGGTCCGTCTCGGAGGCGCCTCGGCAATGTCTCGGCGAATCTTTTTGGCCTATTTGTGTTCAGGGTGCGTCTCGGCAACGTCTCGGCGATGCCTCCCTTTTGAGATAGGAGACAAAAAGCGCCTCGAAAATGGCTGCCGTATTCAGTGGTTTCAGCCAATCACAGCACAGCTTTACCATTGCAAATGGCCGCCACCTAAGGGGGTGGCCATTTTCGAGGCGACAAACTGCTTGTGCAGTTCAGACTAGCGTGACGTCAGTGTCATCTCCGAGGTGCCTCCGAGACAGACCCTGAACGTGGCCCTGGTTCATGACCGGAAACAACGCAGTGATCTCGAGAACTAGGCATACACAACCATATGTACACAACAATAATTGAAATAAATATCATACACGTGCCAAACTGATGAAAACTAAATAAAGAACACAAGAAAGTGAAAAGAAAACGGACTATCCATAAGCATACTACACATGTTGCTACAATGACGACTCGCTTGGTCCCCTGGCCTTTATTTATTTACACAGGGGTTACCTCCACTGAAATTAGGTGTAGGTTAGGGTTAGGGTTAGGGTAGTACTTTTTTATTCAGACATTATCACTAATTTTATTTATGTATGGCACATATTAACTTGTTTGGAGCATGTCTGAAATTTACTATACTTCCACCTATTTTTAAATCACACCATAAGAGTATAGGCCTACGCTGATGGCCTGATCTCCCACTGGGGCAGCACTACAGGCAGTCTTCCGGGCGGAAGGTCAGGAGTTTAATTCCTGGTCGAGTTAAACCACTGACTTAAAAAATTGATACTTGTTGCTTCCTAGCCAGGTGGTCTGCATTATTAGGATAGGGCAAGGACTGGTTGGCTTGATATCAGGATAATGTGCCTGAGTGGGATGTCATGGTGCTGGAGTCCCAGTGGGGCAGCACTATAACGTTGCCATGAATGCGCATTGTCACAAGTCAATATCGGTCCTGATATGACTTTAGATGTTGCCAGGATGTAAAAGTCCAACAACCAACCACCAACCACTACAAAGTCACCAAGAGTGTGCATTGTCACAGGTGCTGGGAGCTCAAATCCCAACCAACAAACAAACAAACATGGTGCAGGATCAATCTGCATCAGGTTACTACACTGCTCACGGTTCACAAATAATCTTTTTCTGTCTATATGCGCTTTATTTAATCAATCGTATGTATGGTACATGAAAAGATATATATATATATATATGCCCATATATATATATGTGTGTGTATATATATATATATATATAGGGCATATATATATATATATATATACCCATAGTTAAAGCTGAATAGTCCGATGAAATATCAAATTTTCAAAACCAAACCAATTATCTAGATTTGATTTTACATATCTAACTTAGATACTGAGCATTTGTTTCTGCGTAGAAGGCAATGCTGAGTCAATTTAACAGAACCTGTTCCTGCAGAAGTCTATGGTGTCAGATTTTAACAAGCTTGCCAAAACTAATTTTCCATGCTTGCACTCAAAATATCTCAAAAGTTTACAATTTAAAATAAAAGTAACTTTGAACTAATGTAAAGTAGATACTAGTGATCGATCTAACATATTTATCTCAGAAAAAATACAGAAATTCAAAACTATCAGACTACGCAAATTTAACATGCGTGTAGGCCTATATATACATAGACAGATTACACAAATAACTTTGAGCCTACACAGCAATAAGGTCTTCTATAGTATGCCAAGTGTTGTTTCTTGTGATTTGAATTTCTACCATATTTTTCTTTCTAGACCGAAGAGTCACATAATGTTGTGTTGTTTTTTTGCTTTAAAAAATGTAAGATGAAGGTAATCAGGGGCGTACTATGCCTTTAACAATGTGTACAGGGGGTTTAGGGGGCCACTTAAGCTTAAGCTGGTGGATTTTAGACTTGAGTTTTTGACACTCCGGACTACTACATGCCTTCTCTCTCTCTCTCTCTCTCTCTCTCTCTCTCTCTTTATTATTTTTTAATTTTTGTTGTTGTTGACAAAACGATGTGGGCGTACGCGCATACGCCTAACTACGCCCCTAGTAGTGGCGGATAGTGTTTTAGGTAAGGAAATGAAGGGGAACACTCTTTTGCTGATACCATCACATTGCTGCATCTCACCTCACATTCATTTGTTTGACCGTGACCTGATTTTTAAGGGTTTGACCTAGTTTGCGGGCCTCGGCGATATATTTGTTCGCGCATGGTATCATGTAGACCCACCGTTGTCATCTGACCATGCAAGGACATTACAAGGGCAAAGTCGAGTGTCAATATCTAGGACTACTGTAATCTATCTATTGTTTGGTATACGGCACTAGTTTGAGCAGATGACACAGAAGACCACACACACCTGGCGACACAATACCCTATACACGGAGGAAGGTAGGTAGGCCTAAGCTACGTCACCGTTATTATACTGTATATACAAATATAGCCTGAGTATAGGGGAACACATTCACGGCACTTTTTGTTTGTTGTTGTTTTACGTCCTAGCAACATCTAAGGTCATATCAGGATGGGTACCGACTTGTGACAGTACGCACTCATAGCGACTTTATAGTGCTGTCCCACTGGGAAACCAGGCCGCCAGCACCATGCCTGGTATCCCATTCAGTCACATTATCCTGACACTGAGCACACCACTCCTTGCTCTGTCCTAATTATGCCGAGCGCCTGGCTAGGAAGCGACAAGTATCAATTTTTAAGTCATTGGTTTGACTCGGCCAGGGTTTGAACCCACGATCTGCCAGCATGGGAGACGGGCGCTCTAACTCATTCGGCCATCCCGTCTGGTTGATACAGCAACATGAATAGTATTACTATTACTTTGTATTACTAGTAGTAGTAGGCTGCTATACTGCCAAGTGAATAGCCATCAGGCTGCTATACAGCCAAGTGAATAGCCATTAGGCTGCTATAATGCCAAGTGAATATCCATTAGGCTGCTATACTGCCAAGTGATTAGGCTGCTATACTGCCAAGTGAATAGCCATTAGGCTGCTATACAGCCAAGTGAATATCCATTAGGCTCCTATACCACCAAGTGAATAGCCATTAGGCTGCTATACCACCAAGTGAATAGCCATTAGGCTGCTATACCACCAAGTGAATAGCCATTAGGCTGCTATACTGTCAAGTGAATAGCCATTAGGCTGCTATACCACCAAGTGAATAGCCCTTAGGCTGCTATACCACCAAGTGAATAGCCATTAGGCTGCTATACAGCCAAGTGAATAGCCATTAGGCTGCTATACCACCAAGTGAATAGCCATTAGGCTGCTATATACAGCCAAGTGAATAGCCATTAGGCTGCTATATTGCCAAGTGAATAGCCATTAGGCTGCTATACTGCCAAGTGAATAGCTATTACTAGTATTAGGCTGCTATTCAGCCAAGTGAATAGCTATTAGACTGCTATACAGCCAAGTGAATAGCCATTAGGCTGCTATACCACCAAGTGAATAGCCATTAGACTGCTATATACAGCCAAGTGAATAGCCATTAGGCTGCTATACTGCCAAGTGAATATCCATTAGGGTGCTATTCAGTCAAGTGAATAGCTACTAGACTGCTATACAGTCAAGTGAATAGCCATTAGGCTGCTATCCAGCCAAGTGAATAGCCATTAGGCTGATATACAGCCAAGTGAATATATACTAGGCTACTATAGCAATTGAGCTACTAGTCTAGCCTATGCTATCACATACACACACGATTAGGTCTAGATGTAAGTTCACTTTGAACCTAACCTATAAACATGTGGTTCCTGATGACTAAACTTATTGCCAGTGGCTATTCGTATATGACCGTATGCATAGCCATAGCCCTTATTAGTACGGTGGTAGTCACGTGACTAGCTTTGACCCAATCATACAATAAAACAGTGTTTACAGCTAACCCTAACCGTAACCTAATCTAACCCTAACCCTAACCTCCGGTCACGCGATATGGATACCACAGAATATGACGTGATGAAGGACTGCCGTACTAACAAGCACTCTGGCTGTACATACGGTCCCGTACGAATAGCAACTTCTAAATGTATTACGGTTCTTACCATACTACATTTCTTTCTAAATTGGCCCATAGTTCCGAATTGTGGTTGATCCCGCGGGGGAAGCCTGAGACCCTCACATCACCAGGGATGAAAGGTCTCCGCGATTCCGCAGATTTCCGGGATTTTTCAATCCCGCAGCACCACCAGCGTATACTAATATGTGGTGCAGACTCCGCAGCACTATCAGCATGCACTACTAATACATGCTTCAAACGGTGCAGCACTATCAGCGTATACCAATATATATGAAACCCGATCTCCGGGAATTTTCTGCGATTCCCTGACAATGCTAAACCTATTGGAGAATATCAGGATTCCGCTTTTTTTCCCAGAGACCACTTTCATCTCTGCATCACCAAGCGGCGCGCACACGCACTATGCCTTCTCCTCCACCCTCCCTCCATCTGATCTGCATTCGGAGTCGGATTTCAGCAAGCTTTCAATTTACCACCCCAACACCCTCTTTTTAACACCTCCCACTATGTGGGGGTCGGCTCGCGGCCCTACCTCCTCAGGCTCCCAGGTCCTCCCTCTCCCATCAGTAGACATTGACCAGATGAACTGAAATACATTGAACTAAAAAATGATATAACGTCATTGTGTAACCCTACCTGATATACTTACTAAATAAAAATCCCTTTTCCCAACTCCCGTCTCAGGCTTCCTCTGTTCGAATCGAATTGTAGTGACAATGCTGGCAAATATCTTACATTAAAATAATTACTACTGCATGTGTGTATGCATGTATGTCTGTGTGTATGCATGTACTGTTTATTTGTTTGTTGTTTTACGTCCCAGCAACATCTAAGGTCATATCAGGACGGGTACTGACTTGTGACAGTGTGCATTCATGGTGACTTTATAGTGTTGGGCCACTGGGAGACCAGGCCATAAGTACCATGACCTGATATCCCACTCAGTCACATTATCCTGGCACTGAGCCAACCAGTCCTTGCCCTATCCTAATAATGCAGAGCGCCAGGCTAGGAAGTGACAAGTATACATTTTTAAGTCATTGGTTTGACTTGACCATGGTTCGAACCCACAAACCCATGGGTTCAGATCCCCCGATCTCCCAAAACAGGAGACTGATGCTCAACTCATTCTGCCATCCCATCTGGTTGTGTATGCATGTGAATATGTCTATGTATGTAGACTTTGTATGTATGTATGCATGTATGAATATCAGTGTGCCCCCCCCGCCCCCCCCCCCCCCCCCCCCCACCGTATCATGGTCAGATGCCTGATTACAACTTTGATATTTAGGAAGTGACGTATTTCTAATTTCTAATGGACCTTCTTTAATTGACTGTACGTGGTGGGAGCTATAGTCATTTTCCTTTTAGTTTTACTTTGTTGTTTTTGAAAGTTTGTATGGGTAGGGGATTAGAAGTGGAGACGACGTGAGAGAAGGTTTTGTTCAAAGAAAAAGAAGCGTACACACAAATCGTCCTAAAATTGACTCAACAGGAGCAGATGCTTGATGTTGATGTCAAGCGAAAGATCTTTCCATCATTTCCACCATCTCCACCATCTCACACACCCAGAGCTTAGAGAAACTGATAGAAGCCAGTTTCTGATGGATGTGTGACCAGCGTAGCATTTCCACGGATAACTATAAATATAATTATTAAGGTTTCATCAAACACCTTTGTGAAAGACCAGCCGGGATGGGCGAATAAGTTGAGTGTCCGTCTCCTGTTTTGGGAGATCGGGGGATCCGAATGCATGGGATCGGGGGTTTGAACCCTGGTCGAGTCAAACCAATGACTTAAAAATGTATACTTCTTGCTTCCTAGCCAGGCACTCGGCATTATTAGGACAGGGCAAGGACTGGTTGGCTCAGTGTCAGGATCATGTGACTGAGTGGGATATCAAGTCATGGTGCTGGTGGCCTGGTCTCCCAGTGGGGCAACACTTTAAAGTCGCCATGAGTGCAAACTGTCACAAGTCGGTACCCGTCCTGATATGACCTTAGATGTTAGGACGTAAAGCAACAACAAACAATCCTTTGTGAAATGTCAGCTTTAATCTACGAATGTACCCCCCCCCCCCCCTCCCAAAAAAAAGGGACTCCCAAAGAAATAACCGACAAGTCAATGAACCCCAGATAGAAAGATAGAATATTCCATTGGGAGCCCTGCATACTATATGTACTGCATTCTGTGTCTATATTGATGGAGTCCTTACACAAGTCTGGTATCATGACCCAATGGGAACTTGCATGCTATTATCTCTCCCTAGTGCCTACTCCTACGTCAATATCTGTCGTTTAGCACTTGTAGATAACGTGATTAAAATAATGAATCACAGTTCTAAAAAAAAACCACTAAAACCCCCTCTGCTCCCCCCCCCTCCCCCCAAAAACCCCTAATTTATCGTAAAATAGTATTTCACAAAGAGAACAATCGACTGCCTTCTGAAAAGTTTGATAATACTATATTTGCTCTACTATATAGGCCTACTATTTAATCTTGTCATTGTCATTATCTTGTCAAATCTATTGAGGGTTTTGATTCTATGCTATGAACTTAAGCCAACAATGGCTCCTGTGGGTATCAGTTATTGAAACAGTGAACATTG
Organism: Branchipolynoe longqiensis; assembly: GCA_030323885.1. Taxonomy (NCBI): domain Eukaryota; kingdom Metazoa; phylum Annelida; class Polychaeta; order Phyllodocida; family Polynoidae; genus Branchipolynoe; species Branchipolynoe longqiensis. The sequence continues at coordinate 9,203,551 of CM059199.1, forward strand.
TTGAGTGGATGCAGAACTTCTAAGTAAAACTATGAGTAGTATGTGTTACTAACACTAATACAGGTCCACAATCACAAATTCGAAATTCTGGAATTCAAAAACCTACGAAACCTGAAGTCTTTAAACAAATAAATTGTATCCACAGTTGATAAGCAAATAATACTATTTATAGGTTTTATTCATCGCACTTAGTGTGAATATTCATACATTTCCCTGGAGAAGTATTAATGCGTTTGATTACAGTTTGTTTGTATATGCTTAAGTTTTGCGAAATGATTTTGTTGGAAATAAAATTAAATGTACTAGAGTATTCATGGTCTTTAACTACCCCATCATTTCATTTATCAGTATATTACTCTACGAATAAACTGTAATAAGATTTGTATTCTCTATTTATCCCACTTTCTGTCAGTATTTGTACGTTTTTACTGCAGTGTTAATGTTTGATTATAGGGGATTCACCGGGAAAAGGGGGATGTCCCGAGACAGGCCACGCCACTCCTCCTCTCAATGCTTATTAAAATATTTTCATATCTGACGACAAATCCTGGGCATGTCTGTTGGAGGGCGGCCATCCCCTGCTCCTTCCGGGCCCTATTGTGGAAGGCTCAAGTAACTGACTCTGATTCGACCCTGTGTAGGGAACATTTTAGATTTTTTTATTGTGGAATGCTTATGGAAACTATTCAGTTCACTGAGAGGGTTTTGGAGATACCGGTTGTGAGGTCAGCAAACTGCACCCTTTGCGCAGTATACTGGATGGAGCATCAGTTTGCTCAGACTCCTGCCAGTCTATCGGCCATGGCATTTAGGTTGCCTGCAGGGGGTGGGGGGTCCATACCATTGTCGTACAGGGTGTATCAGGAAAGGCCCCGCCTGTTCGCGGGCATGGCAGGCTTGGGGGATGAGGACCTCTCCTCCCACTCTTTGCACCGAGGGGCTGCACATATTTGGTGATGTGTGGGGCAACTATCCAAGAGTTAAAGGTGTGGGGGGATTGGGCCTCAGACACCCCTGACGGCAAGGGTTGTTAAGATATGCATGTCACAACCAGGCTCTCAGCGGATTGTGTTTAAGTGATTTTATGTGTGGGTTGGCCGGGGGCGCCGGGTGCCCCTTTTGGCAGATTATTCATTCGGCCATATGCCATTACTCATAATAAATGGCTGTACCCACACTCTAATGAAATGTTGTTTTTCTACCTTTCGTGCATAGACAAATTTATTTGTAATATAATTTATTATATGAATATAAATTGGTGGTGCCTGCTTTATTATTATTATTATTATTTATTCCGCCACTGCTTGTTTATTTCTTATTTAATATTGAACGAATTGTGTATGTCTGTATTTTTGCTGCGGAGCTGGGCACTGCAGCCACCTATCCCATTTCCGGTGCTTTGATATTGCCGCCGTAGTGTCATTCATGGAACAATTTAAAACCTTTTACGGTAGAGCGGATTATTCATTCAGCCATATGCTATTACTCATAATAAATGGCTGTACCCACACTCTAATGAAATGTTGTCTTTCTATATTTCGTGCATAGACAAATTTATATATTGTACTGCTAATAATATTAATAATATTGATAATATTAATAATATTAATGATGTTAATAATATGTGTATTATAATAGCAATTATAATTATATAAATAACGGAGCCACATACAGGTTGTATTGTATTTATTACTGTCCGCATTTGCTATTTACTGAATTGGAGTCGCGCGCCAACCTCCCTTGGCACGCGCGCCTATGGGGCGCCACCTGTATTGCGCCATATTGGATTCACTTCCCACTGAATTTCAATTGGAGCAGACGTGTGTGTCGAGAGCTCAGTATGTATTGCGATTTGTGTGGTGCGTCGCACAAGACAGACAAATGCAAGAAGAAAGGTCGTAAAGGAAAGAAGTTGGTATCGACTAGAGTTACACGTGCTTCGTCTCGACAGACAGGTGATAGTTTGAAAGACTCGAGGGAGAGTTCACCTGAAATTCTAAAGAGAATGTCGTCACTAACGCTCGACGAACAGGAAACTGCACTTTTGAGAGAGATAAAAGACATGGAATTGGAGGAGCGAGTGCTACAGTTGCAAGAGAAGCGAACAATCATGAGAAGGAGACGACTGGAGCGACAGCAAACAAGCGAGGACGAGTTGGGGAAAGAGACGACGACTGCGGCGGTGACCTCGACAGAGCGAGCGGGGGCACCCATGACAGACGAATGGCCGCCGGCAGTGACAGCCGGTGCATGTGCAGGGACGGCAGTGAGCGGCAAGGACGAACATTCAAGCTACGGTGTGTCGAAACCTCGACACAGGTCGCGAACAAGACGGCGACGAACGCCCTCTGATTAGCGGAGTCGAAGCAGCAGTAGTAGTCGACGACTTCGAAGTAAGTGGAGTATCAGAAGATTTGCTGTATTAGGAAAAGAAGTAAGAAAGCTAAATTGCTATGAACTGCTCACAGCCTCAATTAGGTGGTGTCTTGATATACATAGCTTGACTATTGCAGACTATCGTTCTTTTCTTGAACATGTATGTTTTATGGCGTCGAGGGCTCGACAAAATGATTTCATGGATTCGACACATGTTGAGTACGACAAAGACGTTCGTAAGCTAGCAGAAACACAAGGTTTTGCAGCGTTCGGTAGCAGTAATACGGGTCTGTGCATGTACCACTATGGCATGCACAACATGCGGTCGAAAAAGCAGTCGAGTAATGTGCGTAAAACAACAGCTTATACGAAAGAAGGTAAAACTGGATGTTTCAAGTGGAACAAGGAGGGTGGCTGCAGTAGAAGTGACGACAATTGTAATTATGGTCACTGGTGCATGAAATACGGCAGTAAAAGCCATAAAAAGGTTAATTGTACTAAAGACTGACGCGTTAGCTCAAATTTCAGGCTTGATAATGTGGGGGGAAGTAGGTCTGTATTACATGACAAATTCACTACAGACAGTAATAATATTGCTTTGTCTAATATTAACCCCGTGTTAGGTTTGGAAGGTGCAGCAAATTGTAATGCACCGGTGCCATGTATGAACGACAATGTTATAAAGCATAGTATACACTTGGAGCAGCATAATGTTAGCAGTGAATTGCATGCTAAGCATGAAGTTAATTACTTGCGGCCAATTACTAGGGGGGTTACATGTGCGGTGTCCGCGAAGGAAATAGTGGGCGTACCTGGCCAGGTTCAAAATACGCTGAGCATGCAATTGACTAATTGTACTCAAGTAGAGCCAAAGGGTGTGAGCCAAGTTAACTATAATACCCCCAATGTCGTAATGAATGGAGTTGCAGGTGCTATTGATACCCAGACAGTAGGTCAAAACATAATAAATAAGCAAATGAATGAAAATTATGCTATTAAATCTGAGGTATCACAAATAAATAGTCAAGTCAGCAGAATATGGCAATGTTGGATTAAGCATAGCAGTAGTAATGAAAATGACATGTTATATGTTAAGACATTAATGGACGAATACAATTGTTGGGATTTTTATATTAAGGAATTTCCCCACAGTAAACCATTTGTAATTCGGGTTAATAGTGACTGTATAAACGGTAGATGCAAATGTAGGCATTATATAGCAGGCAATCAGATGCAGCTTAAACCTTGTCGTTTCATTTGTGAGATGTTTATAAGAGGTGATACCGATCCTGATTGGGTCTATATTTTGTGGGGGGTAGTTTTTGGATTCCACGTTACCAATATCGACTGTACAGTGGAATATGAACCTGCATTTAAAAAGATCGGTAACACGCTTTATAGAGATATTATTACACAGAAGTTATTGTTGGAGTTGAACCAACATATGATTACTTTAACAGATGAAGCACCTCAATGCGTTCACAACATTTTTTGTATCCCTAAGGAAGGGGGTGGGCGAGGAATAGTGGACTGCAGCAGGCCAAAAGATAAATCTATTAATAATTGCACGGAGAAGGTAGCTTTGAAGTTCAGTTATAAGAGTGTAGATGATGTCATTGATATCATGGAGCAGGGGGACTATTTGGCTACTGTAGACTTAAAAGATGCATATCGTGCTATTCCAATTCACCCGGTAGATAGACCTAGGCAAGGGTTAATTTGGGATTTTGGAGATGGAAAGGGTCCCGTATACTTGTTGGACAATAGACTTTGTATGGGATTGTCCTCAAGTCCATTTGTTTTTTCGAAAGTTTCGGATTTTATAGTGAGATGTGTAGTGAGAGAGGGAGTGAGTCGTATAGTAAATTATCTAGATGATTTTTGTGTCATCGGTTCGACTTACAATGATGCTATAATTTGTCAAAATAAATTGATTAGTCTTCTTAGAAGGCTAGGCTTCTATATAAGTTATAAGAAGCTAATTAGTCCCAATACTAAAATTAGATTTTTGGGAATATTAGTGGATTCAGTAAAGCTGGAGTTGACGCTTCCAAAAGATAAGTTAGATAAGTTAGGTAGAACTTTGGAGTCCTTCAGAGGGAAAAAGAAAGAAACGAGGAAAAAGTTGGAAAGACTAGCGGGATTGTTAGCCCACTGCGCCAAGGTAGTGCGTGGTGGGCGAACTTTTTCTCGTCGAGTATACGACTTAATAAATACAGTAGCTCGTCCATACTATAAAGTTAGGTTAAATTCCGCATTCAGAGAGGACATAGACTGGTGGAGTCGATTTGCCAAGGAGTTTAATGGTAAGGCTTTGATGTTGGGAAAGTTTTCAACAGTAAAGTCAGTTTATAGTGATGCGAGTAAATGGGGATATGGTGCTATGCACGATATTGACTGGTTAGTAGGATGTTATGACAGGCAAGTAGATAAGCAATTGCAGAAGATAGTTGGTCACCACTATGACCAGCCTGAGACCAAAGTGTTGGACGCCCATATTAATGTGCAAGAGATGTGGGCGGTATATGCGGCGGTGGAGAGATGGGCACCCGGATGGCAGGGTGATTCCATTGTTATGGTGACGGATAGTGCCACAGTGGAGTCGGCGTTAGCCACAGGAAGGTCGAAATGCAAGTTAATAATGCATTACATAAGAAGACTATTTTGGTTATCCATAAAATATAACTTTGTATTTACCGCAGTACACATTGCAAGTGAGTCGAATGTTATAACGGATGCGTTGAGTAGATTGAATGATGGTTATATGCAAGATGTCATATATAAAGCAGATTGTAATAGATGTTTATGCTGTATTAGTTTATTTGAACGGCCATTTTCTTTGCAGGGGTCGATAGACTTAAAGATGAGCAGAAGGAATACCAGCTAAAATCCTACGCTCCTAACTCTGTGACGGCTAGGGAGGTACAGGTGAATAAATATCTGAATTTTGTAGAGGAGTTTTCGGAAACGCACGCTCCCATCCCATGCAATTCGTCACAGGTGGCGTTATATGCGACCTGGCTGGCTAGGACGTTGAAGTATTCCTCGATTATTAATTATCTCAGTGGCCTTAATTATTTTCTTATGAGGAATGGGGCAGTACCCATTGATTATTCAGACTTTGTGATCTCTTCTACATTGCGAGGAATTCGGAGGGAGTTGGGTGATGCACCTAAGCAGGCCATGCCATTATTGCCAAATATGTTAAGATGTATTTTTTCTCAATTATCGACTAGTTCGGGTCATATTGCTTGGCGGGCGGCCGTTCTTTGTAGCTTCAGGGGATTGCTGAGGAAGTCGAATGTAACTTTTTCAAGAGCCATGCTCCGTAGGAAGGACTTTAAGATCTACCCATGGGGGATGATTTTGAAGGTTTGTAAGTCAAAAACAATTCAGTTTTTGGAAAGATCATTAATCATTCCTATAGCTCGGTGTGTAGAATTGGAGTTATGTGCAGTCCATTGGACGGAAAAGCATTTTGAGGATAGGCCGGCCGAGGGGGATGATTGGGCTTTTTTGTTGCCAGATGGGAAGGGAGGTAATTTCCCCCTATCCTATGAGATTTACCAGTCGACACTAAAAACATTTGGAGGTCGAGTTGGGTTAGATGTTCAATTATTGTCATCTCACTCTTTACGAAGAGGTGGATGCACGTATTTATCAATGTGTGGGGCCTCGTTGGAAGAGATACGTACAAGAGGAGACTGGAGTAGCAATGCGATTTTTGAGTATTTGAAAACTCCTCTGACTACAAGGATAATGAATGACATGAGGGTGGCAGCAAGGTTAGCTGGTGAAGTTAATTGAGTTGGGTTGGGGACCTGAAGGTTTTGGGCATATTTATCAGTCCTGCCAGAGACTAATAAAAATAGTACTCAGCCCAACTCATGATTTGTTACCTTCTGTCGCAGTGACCTTTATGTGTATTATAATAGCAATTATAATTATATAAATAACGGAGCCACATACAGGTTGTATTGTATTTATTACTGTCCGCATTTGCTATTTACTGAATTGGAGTCGCGCGCCAACCTCCCTTGGCACGCGCGCCTATGGGGCGCCACCTGTATTGCGCCATATTGGATTCACTTCCCACTGAATTTCAATTTTGTTGGTGGGCATATTTATCAGTCCTGCCAGAGACTAATAAAAATAGTACTCAGCCCAACTCATGATTTGTTACCTTCTGTCGCAGTGACCTTTATAAATAATATTAATGCTATTATTAATATAACAATATTAATAATATTAACAATATCAATAATATTACTAATAATAATATTAGCAATATTAATAATATTAATAATATCATTAATATCAATAATATTAATAATAATAATTCAATGCAAAGTTGACATGTTGCATGTATAGGCATATTTATTACATATTTTGAATTTGATATATTCTTTCAGCATTGGCTGCACTGAAGTTAACTGCAGGATGACCAATACGCAGCTTCTCCCCATAGGCATAGCACTAGCAATCCTGGCTGTTGTGCTGACATTTTTGTATGCCCAAGGTCCTCAGTTTGACCCTGGTAAGAGCTAATATTTCATGTAGTTACAATCATTCATTAAAGTTGTATAGTCCGATGCTTTTGAGTTTTTGCTATTTTTTTAGATAAATATATTATACTAATCGTTATAATCCACCTTACTTGAGTTTGAAGTAACTTTAATTTTAAATGGCTAAGTTTGGAGATATTTGATGTCAAAACATGCCAAAATAATTTTGGCAAGCACGCCAAAACTCTGACACCATAGACTTCAGTAGTAATGGGTTCTATTAATTGACTTATGCCATTCTATGCAGCAACAAATGCTTAATAAGTGTACCAGTGTCTAAGTTGAACATGTAGAATCAAATCTAGATAAGTGTTTTGGTTTTGAAAATTGGATGTTTTCATCAGACTATGCAACTTTAAACAGGAGAATTTTAGTTGCACACAATACAGGTATTAGAGTTCCACTGATCTCTCAGGAAAGAACCGGGCACTGTGGCTGATTCAGTAGAGCGCAGGCCTCCCAAATCAGGAGTTGGATTCCTGGTCGAGTCAAACCAATGACTTACCAAATTTATACTTGTCGCTTCCTAACTTGCTGCTCGGCATTAATATGATAGGGCAATGATTGGATAGCTCAGTGTCAGGATAATATGACTGAGTGGCATATCAGGTTATGGTGCTGGTGGCCTGATTTCCAGTGTCTCTGCGATAGTGCTGCTAAACAACTCATTAGAAAAAGTGTGATAAGGCTGGGTTGCAGGAATAACCACGTGATTTTAGAATTCAATTTATCCTAAATATATGGTTCAAATACTTATTGGAAAAGCATAACACTAAATTCTATTTGTACAGAAAACAAAGGAAAATGGATGTGTCGCTTTTTATGCCTGAACCCTTCAAATGCCTCAAGAGTTTGAATCACAGCCGAGTCAAACCAATGACTTATAACATTGATACTTTTCGCTACCTAGCCAGGAGCTTGGCATTAATAGGATAAGACACAGACTGGTTAGCACAGTATCAGAATAAAGTAATTGTGTGGGACATCGGGTCATGGTGCATGTGGCCGGCTCTCCCAGTGGGGCAGCACTATAAAGTCACCATGAGTGTGCACTGTCACAAGTCGGTACCCGTCCTGATATGACCATAGACATTGCTAGGACGTAAAACACTATCAAACAAACATGCACCCTTGTGCCGACTGCACACACACACATACACACTCACATACATACACACACATAGCCATGCATATACCCGATGCACTGTCACAAGTCGCTACCCGTCCTGATATGACCATAGACATTGCTAGGACGTAAAACATTATCAAACAAACATGCACCCTTGTGCCGACTGCACACACACACATACACACTCACACACATACACACACACAGCCATGCATATACCCGGTGCACTGTCACAAGTCGGTACCTGTCCTTATGTGACCATAGACATTGCACACACACATACAGACACAAGGTCATGGTGCCGGCGGCCTGGGTTCCCAGTGAGACAGCACTATAAAGTCGCCATGAGTGCGCACTGTCACAAGTCGGTACCCGTCCTGATATGACCTTAGATGTTGCTAGGACGTAAAACAACAACAAACAAACAATCCATCCTGATATGACCATCAACATTGCACACACACATATAGACACAGCCATGTATATACCCGATGCACTGTCACAAGCCGGTACCTGTCCTGATATGACCATAGACATTGCACACACACATACACACACAGCCATGCATATACCCAGTGCACTGTCATGTGCCGGTACCTGTCCTTATATGACCATAGACATTGCACACACACACAAACACACACAGCCATGCATATACCCAGTGCACTGTCAGTGTCACGAGTCGGTACCCATCCTGATATGACCATGGACATTGCTAGGAGGTAAAACAATATCAAACAAACAAGCCCGCACCCTTGTGCCGACTGCACACACACAGACCCACAGACCCCCCCCCCCCCACACACACACCAACACACACACACACTGGCTGATCACGTGACTTCTTACAGAGGCTGTGCGTGGGGTGCGAGTGCTGGTGACCGGTGCATCCTCAGGTATCGGGGAACAACTCGCCTACCAGTACGCGCGCCACGGGGCGAGCGTCTTTGTCACCGCCCGGCGACAGCAGCTTCTCGTCAAGGTGAGGTGGCGGCCCCCCCCCCCCCCCCCCCCCCCCAGCGTCACATCTGGATACTTGCAATCCCCCCCCCCCCACCCCCCCGCACCACCACCACCACTACCAACACAACCAACACAGTGAGCCATCCTGATTTCTGCTGAGTCATTCTGATTTGTCAGGCTTTAAGGCCCTGTCAGACATTGCTGGACTGGGGAACCGGACGAGAACCGGACAATGTCCGGTTGTGTACACCGATGTTCGGGTACTGTCCGGTAACCATCTGGCGGTGTCCGGCAGTGTCCGGTACAAGTTTTGAACATGCACAAAACTTCTACCGGACACCGCCGGACTGAAGTGTCCGGTTGGTGTCTGGTTTGTCCGGTACATGTCCGGTACCCATCCGGTACCCATCCGTACATGTCCGTACCCATCTGTTGGTGTCCGGTTTGTCCGTTTTGTCCGGTACATGTCCGGTACCCATCCCTTACGTATCCGGTTCTCATCCGTTTCTCATCCGGTACATGTATGGTACATGTACGGTACTTATCCGGTTGTCCAGCGGCAATTAACCCAATTTTACTCTCCATTTTGATACATTTCGATAGATTTCTTCACCAGAGAACACCGGACTAGAAAATTCTTTGTCCGGTGGTCTCCGGTGCTCAGTCCGATGAGGTGTGACAATGACTTTAGGTTCGCACAATCTTGAAAAGGCCTTGAATTTGAAGGTAACAATTTCTCATTGTTACAACAAATAAGTAATTGGAATCTTTACATAGAACCAGACATGTCCCTGTATGTACACATTATGTAAGCATTTCACATTGTTACAACAAATAAGTAATTGGAATCTTTGCATAGAACCAGATATGTCCCTGTATGTACACATTATGTAAGCATTTCACATGGTTACAACAAATAAGTAATTGGAATCTTTACATAGAACCAGATATGTCCCTGTATGTACACATTATGTAAGCATACAAATAAGTAATTGGAATCCTTACATAGAACCAGATATGTCCCTGTATGTACACATTATGTAAGCATTTCACATTGTTACAACAAATAAGCAATTGGAATCTTTACATCAAACCAGGTATGTCCCTGTATATGAAGAGTTCAGGCGCAAAACCATGTAAATGCCAATCCAAAAATGGAGATCAACATTTGAATCAAACCTACAAAAAGATTATTTTTGTATATTCCAATTTTTTTGTTCATGGGTCCATAACCATATGATCATCTGAAAAGTGGAATTAATGAGAATTTAACTTATTTTCAGGTAAAACCGTTTATTTAAATTACTTCTTTGGATTGGCGTTCACGTGGTTTTGCGCGTGAACTCTTCATATGTAAGCATTTCACATGGTTACAACAAATAAGCAATTGGAATCTTTACATAGAATCAGATATTTTCCTGTATTTATACATATATGTAAATATTTCACATGGCTACAACAAATAAGCAATTGGAATCTTTACATAGAACCAGATATGTCCTGTAGGTATACATATATGTAAGCATTTCACATTGTTACAACAAATTAACAATTGGAAATGTTTACATAGAACCAGACATGTCCCTGTATGTATACATATAATTATGTAAGAATTTCACATGGTTACAACAAATAAGAAATTGTAATCCTGACATAGAATCAGATATTTTCCTGTATTTATACATATATGTAAGCATATATTTCTCAACTTTATACCAATATAGATTAATACTGCGCACTGGAACCAGCACAACTACAGCTTATTCATAGTTAATTCATTTTGCTTAGATTCAGGCCGGTGTCGCAGTTTCAGCTCCCTGTCAGTTTCCGCCGTGCGCATCGCTTCTGCGCATGCGTCAAAATCTAACAGCACCGTCTGCGCATGCGTCAAAATCCACCCATATTCAAACTGTCGGCTAAGACAGTTCACTAAGACTTATTTGGATATTCACTACAATCGTGGCCTAAGACAGTTGACTAAGAGTTACTAAGACATATGTGCTAACCATCTATCCGATTGATAAACATATTGTCTCTTTGCAGTTTTCTGCAGTGATCGTTTCATTGTCAATATCACTATAGTTAGGTATGTGCATGTCCGCGCACTACGCGACGGCCATTTTCTGCCAAATAATTTGACTTGATTTCAATGCTCATACTCCATCGATGATGTTTAATGACAATAACAAATATTAATTATACACATACAGCTTTAACAGAGATAGCCTTAGGTGCGCATAGATATATAATACACAACAGCAACAGAGTACGGCGGAAACTGAAAGGCAGCTGAAACTGAAAGGCAGCTGAAACTGCCACATACTGCAGTTTAAAGGTGTCAGGGAATCTGCACATGCGCAGAAGCAACTGAAAGGCAGGTGAAACTGACAGGGAGCTGAAACTGTGACACCGGATTGTCCTACTCTGTATAGGGGTGAATCTTTTATCTACTGCAACTCATAAACAAGAAACAAACGAGAAACCAACTTTGATTGCAGTGACTGAGGCTAAACCAAAGAACTGCACTTATGAAATTACAAAGCAAGACATTAAAATCCCTGGATTCAGTCTGGTTTGGAACCTAGAGCAGGAAGGCAGGCTCTTGTGTATTTATGTATTGGAATCTGATAATATCACCTATCGAGAAAGCAACATAAATAAGTGTATAGGTTTTTCAGAATGTGTCTGGATCCAAGTAAAACCAAACAAGGAAGATACTATCCTAGTTGGATGTATATACAGAAGCCCAAACAGCAGTGATGCAACCAATGAAAAATTAGGCGACCTAATCAGGGCAGCAAATGACACAGAAGCATCCCATGTACTGATCATGGGAGACTTCAACATGCCTGAGATCGATTGGAGGGGAAACACAACAACAGTAGGGGAAACCCATCGGGCCAGCAAATTCTTTGAAAGCACCCGTGATGCCTTTCTGTTCCAACATGTCGAAAATCCTACCAAGTATCGAGAAGGACAACAAGCATCAATATTAGACCTGATATTCACAAATGAAGAGAACATGGTCACAGATATCTCAGCCCAAGCCCCCTTAGGTAAGAGTGATCACCTCACATTATCTTTCACCTATCAGTGCCATACAGAAGAAACTGAGAAGTCATACTTAAAAACATTCTACTCGCGTGGAAATTAGGGTGAGATGAGGGAACTCATGGACATCGATTGGAACAGCCATTTCCAAGATAATAGTATATATGAATGCTGGGGTGAGTTATCACAAAAGCTGGAAGAAGCAGTGCGGAAACACATACCGACAAAGACAATCCATCCGGATGCAAGAACCAGGCCACTGTGGATGAACAAAGAAGTGTCTACCAAAGTCATACTCAAACAACGAGCTTAGAGGAAATACTCTGCTACAAGAAGCTCTGATGAACACAAAATATATGCCAAACTCAGAAACCAGGTATGATGGAAGTCACGTAAGGCTATAAGAAACTTTGAGAAACTCATTGCCCAAGAAGCCAAGGATAATCCAAAATCATTTTGGGCATATATAAACTCTAAAACGAAAACCAAGAGTGGAATAGATGAACTGGAACAACCAGATGGGAGCCTAGCTTGAAAGGATATTGATAAAGCAGAGGTATTAAATAATGTTTTCTCAGGAGTTTTCAATAGAGAGGATGTTAACACAGTACCCCTGGTACAGAAATGCAAATTGGTGAAGGACTTCCCTGAGGTGCTTTTCACACCAGACATTGTTAAAAAAAAGCTGGACAAACTCAAAACAGGCAAATCGCCTGGACCTGATGGAGTACATCCAAAAGTGCTGAAGGAATTGAGTGTGGTGCTTGCAAAACCACTTGCTATAATTTTCAATAAGTCATTTGAATCTGGTTGCCTACCCAACGAATGGAAAATAGCAAATGTTATCCCAATTTTCAAAAAAGGAAACCGGCATTCTCCAGCAAATTATAGGCCAGTAAGCCTCACATCTATAGTATGCAAAGTAATGGAAAGTATCATCAGAGAGCACATGCTCAGCCATATGCTAGAGAACAAATTGATGTCGGACCACCAACATGGGTTTCTACCAAAGAAATCAACAGTTATGCAGCTACTAGAAACTTTGGAAATATGGACCGACGCAATGGATAGGGGGGAATCACTAGATACTATATACTCATGAAGGCATTTGATACTGTCCCCCACCAGAGGCTAGCTACCAAGTTACAAAACTATGGCATCGAAGGAAATACTCTGAGATGGATCCAAAGTCTTTTGACTGGAAGGAAACAGCAAGTCGTAGTAAATGGCAGTAAATCTTCCTTCAAAGAGGTTCTCAGTGGGATACCTCAAGGGAGCGTCCTGGGTCCTATTCTGTTCGTCATTTTCATCAATGACCTGCCAGAGATTGTATCATGTGGGATAAAATTATTTGCAGATGACGCAAAGATCTACAGAACTGTGAATTCCACGGAAGACTGTGCTGATCTGCAAAAGGACCTGCTGGAAATGGAGAATTGGGCCTAGCAGTGGCAGATGAAGTTCCATCCGAATAAATGCCATGTCATGCGAATAGGGAGACACCACCCAGACTATACATATGTTATGCATGAAAATTCTACTGGCCAGCCACTAAATCTCGAAGAGAGTGAGGTAGAGAAAGATTTAGGAGTATTTGTAGACAATAGGCTAAGTTTCTCCCAGCACATACAACAAACCGTATCCAAAGCTAATAAGATTGTGGGAATGATTCGCAGAACCTTCAAATACTTGGACGAAAAGATGCTAATCACATTGTACAAGAGCCAAGTACGGCCAATGCTAGAGTATGGAGTCACTATATGGCACCCAACGTTGAAGAAGGATATTAAATCCATTGAAGCTGTTCAGAGAAGGTTAACTAAGCTAGTGCCACATCTGAAGGACCTTAGTTATCCAGACAGACTCAGGAGACTCAAGTTACCAAGCCTCACATACAGAAAATTTCGTGGGGACATGATCAACACATGGAAGTTCCTGAATGCTGAGTATAATGTGGATGAGGCCTTGCTATTCAGACGCATACAGGGAAGCAATACCAGAGGTCACTCCAAGAAGCTTTTCAAGCCAAGGTACAACAGCTCACTCAGAGGGGCCTTCTTTTCACAGCGAGTGATAAACATGTGGAATGAGCTACCGGAAGAAGCGGTGGAAGCAGCTACCATGAATCAATTCAAGAATGCGCTGGACAGGGCCTGGGCCAGAGAAACATTCCTGTACGATTTCGAGGCTGCATACCATTAGAGCTGAGAGCTACGAGCTTTGTATAGGCTACCACAAGCCTGCATCAAAGAAGAGGATAATAATAATAATAATAATAATAATAAAAGCCTAATGATGTCCAGCATCTCAAAATTATGTTGAATATTTTCAATTCAAATATCGTCAAAGTTAGCTGCTTTAAAATAAAAGCGTTTCCAACTTGAATAAGAGTACATTATGTTTGTTTGCTTGTTTGTTTGTTGTTGTTTTACGTCCTAGCAACATCTAAGGTCATATCAGGACGGGAGTACATTATGACGACCAATGTAATAGTAATATATGTGGTGTAAAACCATTATGGGACTATAAAACCGTGGAATTGAATTATTAGGACTATATTATATTATAGTATTAGCCAATGCGCACTCGCCATGTATTTGCTCCTTCCTCATTCGGGGACTGGTGGCGCCACCACCGGCCCCAACCCTAACACCCGGCTCTCGCACTGTCATATATATTATATTCAAAAATAAGCCAGAAACTCAACACCATTTGACAGTGCAACTGCAAGTTATCTGATAATGTTTGATTAGAGTGTATTCCGTTTGCTTACTCCCTAATTCCGTGTGTTCTAAATGCAGGTAGTTGAGAAGTGTAAGGAATTGGGGGTTCCGAATGCCTCGTTTGGCCACCTGGCGGCAGATATGGGCAACATGAGCCATACCACACCTGTAATACAAGTAAGCATCGCATATCAGAACATAGCCTATTAAAAAAAAACTATTTTGATACCTGTGTGTTTAATTTACACGATTTTACTGGCATTATACTTTTGGTTTGGTCTTTCATGGCCACACATTAAAAAAAAATCTTTTAGTGATGAATTTATTTACCGTGTTCATAACGGACAAGTGTGTTAATACTTTTCTTCAGCGCTGGGCAGCACTAATCCAATTTGATTTAAATGTTTTGAATCTTTTGTTTTAGTAATAATTTAGTTTTTTTTTGCTTGTTGTTTTTGGTTTGTAACTGTTTGTTCTTAAAGCTGCGTAAACTGCTGAAGCCATCAATGTTCAGAAACAAAAACTTTGATCCTACATATCAAAGTTAGGTATATGTGCATCCATCATCATCATCATCATGCTGTCGGTCGGGGTGAGACAAAGACTGCTTTCAATACTTGACTGCCGCTCTCCATTTAGCTCTCTGCTGTGAGAGTGATGTCCATGAATCGGTCTTAATGTCTCTCAGCTTCAGGTTACTCTTGATGGTATCCTTGAACCAGAGACGAGGGCGCCTTCTCTTTCTGTAACGAGAAGACAGTTGAGAATAGAGGATCCTCATGAGGTGCCCAGTCCACCAGAGATTCTTTTTGATCAGAAAATCTTCCATAGAGGGCAGCCCCGTCCATTCGAGTGCATCCATTGACCCTTTTCTGCTACACAGAAGGAACACAGCGTGCAATTAAAATAACCTGTCACAGTTGAAGGCTATTAGTGTGCAGTATTTCAGTGTGCATGCCAAAATTAATTTGGCATGTTTTTACTTTAAATGCCTTCTGTGAAATAAAAGTAGGATAGTTTTCGCCATTGGGCATTGATATTTGCAATATAAAATATACAAATATATTTATATAATACATTTAATATATGTATCGGACTATGTAACTTAGCAACTTGAATAGTTTGTGATTGAAATTTCCCGTGCTTAAAGGTGCATGGTCCGATCAAAACAGCAAATTTTCAAAACGAAAACAATTATCTAGATTTGATTCTGCATATCTGACTTAGATACTGATGTACTTATTAAACATTTGTCATCACATATAAGGGAATACTTAGTCAATTTAATATAACCTGTTACTGCATAAGCCTATGGTGTTAGAGTTTTGGCAAGCTTGCCAAAATTAATTTCGCACATTTGCACTTAAAATATCTCAAAAGTTAGCCATTTAATATAAAAGTTACTTCAATCTAATGTAAGGTATATTATTATAATGATCAACCTAATATCTTTATCTCAGGAAATAACAGAAACTCAAAATCATCAGACTATGCAACTTTAATCAATGAATGTAACCCAATAAATGAATTCGGCCAATAGACCCCCCCCCCAGTTAAGGGGAAAGTACCCGAATAGAGTGGTTCCAGATTCGGCCGATAGGTGTCACTAGCTTAACTGGCGGGGTGTATTAGCAGTTGTAGCTAATGAACTGTGTTTAGAGAGGCACACCGTGATCAATATATACAGCACTGTAGCAAATGTGTATATACAGTAAAACCTCTCGATACCGGCCACCCACAGATCGACCACTCCCCTATATCGATCGCTTTATTTAGGTCCCAACAATACAATTGTAAGGATATTCTACCTCTAAACAGAGTACCTCCCTAAATGGTCCACTTAAAGTCGGTCCCATGGTCGGTCGATTTAGAGAGGTTTTACTGTATATGTAGATCCATTAATTTATCATAGTTCCAATGCAACCCAAACAGCAACCCAAGCAGCAACCCAAACAGCAACCCAAACAGCTTTGAACACTGCTCGTTTGTCACTGAGTGAGTACCCGAAAGAGTGGAAAGTACCCGAATAGAGTGGTTCCAAATTCTGCCGATAGATGTCACTAGCTTAAAGTTGCATAGTCCGATGGTTTTGAGTTTCTCTCATTTTCTGAGATAAACATATTAGGTTGTTTATTATAATCTACCTTACTTTAGTTTGAAGTAACTTTTATTTTAAATCGCTAACTTTTGAGAAATTTGAAATGGAAACAAGCTAAATTAATTTTGGCAAGTTGCCAAAACTCTATCACCATAGGCTTCTGCAGTAACAGGTTCTATTAATTGACTCAGTATTCCCTTATATGTGATGACAAATGTTTAATAAGTGCACCAGAATCTAAGTTAGATATGTAGAATCAAATCTAGATAATTGTTTTGGTTTTGAAAATGTTATGTTTTCATCAGACTATGCAGCTTTAACTGGTGGGGTCTATTGTTAATTGGTCTCAGCCCCTCTGTCCTATTTAAAGGGGGTCGACATTAGCGATGCCTCAGTCAATGTTCAGATTACTAGAAATGTTGCATAGCTCACTTGGACTTGTTTTCATTCTTGGAAAGGCTGCTGTGGACCGGCTAGGTGGACTGGACCATATGATCCTTAACCATGCTTACATCCCAAACATGAAAGTATTTACCAATACTCAGGAGAGCTTCGATACACTTCAAAAGGTATGTACCAGTCCGGTAGAGCACAGTTACAAACATATATATATATACATATGTCATGGGGGTGATGAAAATGAGAAATATTGTGCCTAGAGTGGGACTCGAACCCACATCTCTTTGCATTCTGGGCCAGTGTGCTAACCACCTAGGCTCCTTGATATCACCACACTACCCATGCCTACCTGTATATGTGGTTACTTGCCTGAGAGGTCAGTGCGGGCTACTACACATATATATAGTATATATATATAATAGATCAACCCATTATTTATATTTGCAATTGCATGATTTATTATATAGCATATATAATATATAAAATATATAACTTACAAATATATACACATGCATGCTCATATACAATATATATACATATATATACGACTATATATACATATATATATACATTATATATACATATATATATGCATATACACACATATATACACATATATGTACACATACATGTGAGGATTTCGGGTGCAAAACCCTCTAATAGTATAAACAGCAATCCAAAAATTGAAATAAGAAAAAGAGTGTCTCTCAACAAATTTTAATTGTCTTCAAGACTCGCCTGTTTGGGGTAGTGTTTTATGATAAATGAAATTTTCTGCCCTCCAGCTTTTTTAAACCAGGTTGTAAATATGTCATGTTATGGGTTTATTGCACAGCACCGTAGTATGGCTCCTGTCGCCATCGTCTTTATATTACGTTGCATAGTCTGATGATTTTGATTTTGAGTTTCGATCATTTTCTGAGATAACTATATTAGGCTGATCGTTATACTCTACCTTACTTAAGTTTAGTTTGAAGTAACTTTGATTTTAAATGGCTAACTGCTAACTTTTGAGATATTTGAAGTGCAAACATGCAAAGTTAATTTTGGCAAGCTTGTCAAAACTCTTGACACCATAGGCTTCTGCAGTAACAGATTCTATTAAATTGACTCAGTATTCCCTTCTATGTCACAACAAATGTATAATAAGTGCCCCAGTATCTAAGTTAGATATGTAGAATCAAATCTAGATAATTGTTTTGGTTTTGAAAATTTGATGTTTTCATTGGACTATGCAGCTTTATTATTATTATTATTATTATTATTATTATTATTATCACACTAGGCCCTCGATGTGAATATGCGTTCCTTCGCACACCTTGCTATTGAGGCTCTCCCTCACCTGCAGAAGACAAATGGCAGCCTCACTGCTGTCAGCTCAGTAGCCGGTAAGTGCATGCATCTGCAATTACAATCACACATATATTTATATAATACATATATAATATCTATTATCTGCTGTATAGGGCATTATACGAATATAATAAGGCCGGAAGCTTCCGTCTGAAACTCAGCCCTAACTCCTCCCTCAGTCATCGATTGAAGGAGCCTTGATTTAGTCATTCCAGCCTACTCAACCTAAGATTAGTTAGGGGGCACCATACGTCTGTGCACGCACCACTGCCCCCCCCCCCCGCCCCCCCCCCCCCCCCCCCCCCCCACACCTACACTCACTGTATGCTGAAAACTATTATATAAATATATTTGTATAATATTATACAAACATTATATAAATATTATATGAAATATATACAAATATTATATAAATATATTCATATACTGCATATATAATACATTTATATGTGATGTATAAGCATTATGCGAGTATAAAGGTATGGAAGGAATGTTCCCTATATTATCATCCATATGTCTTGTACTACTTTATGGGTGACCCAATTTCACAGTTGGGACAGGTGGCGCCATCACCCACAACCCTATCATCATCATCATGCTGTCATTCGCAATGTGACAAAGACTGCTTTCATTACTTAACCGCCGCTCTCCAATTAGTTCTCTGCTGTGAGAGTGATGTTATTTCGTGCAGTTGTACATTTCATAAAAGCTGCTTGCAAAGTTTTGAAGTGCTGCTGACTTTTGCAAGTTACTAGCGGCACTCTCTCGGGGAACAAATAGGTCTCACACTGGCAAGAACACGTCAAGACAGGCATAAACTATTTGTCCCTGCAGTGGCTGGCCGGGACATGTTGGGAGTTCCATTCATCACCGCCCTTAATGTTCCTATGGTAACATGGTTTTCTGGTAGGGTTTGATCCCTTAGCCTTTGGTTCTATCAAGAACCTGTATCACAACTGGACACTGGACTGTGTACAACTTTGCAAGGCGTGAAATACTGTCACTCACATTATAATACATATATAATGCACATATAATATGTATTATATAAATATATTTGTATATATTATATTGTATATATCAATCCCCAATGGTGAAAACTAATTCTAAAATATTCTAGAGTTTGGGGGTAGCTAAATACATTTAAAGAATTATAATTGTATACACATATAATGATATTAAGGTGGTTGCAAGGTAATAAGGGTATTATGGCACAGAAAGGGTGTTTTCTATGTGATATACCTTATATATAATTACATTGCAAACAAATGGTTGTAGGGTACACAAAAGCTAGGTCACATGACCAATGACTAGATATAAACAGGGGTGTAGGACAAATGTCCTCCCTCTCTCCCCGTCACCACCAAGCAGTCCAGACCTGTGTAACATGTGCTTGTGTCAACTTTATATCGATTAAGTCATGTGGGTACAATATTGTGTCTTCTTGTGTGATAACTTCAGATACTGAGCCCAACAAGTGATTTCAGAAGTAGATAGTAAACAGTATAAAGAGAATGTGTAGAAGTTCTCTGGCAACTAACTTAAATTTAATCTAACACACACCCTTATTTTAATATCACATATATTTTAACTTAATGCAACAAACTGCTTAGAGATACATAGACTTGTCAAAGTGTTAGCATACTTATCCGTTATGGGCAGGATAAATAAATTCATCAAATATATATACATGCTGTATAAGAATTATACGAGTATAAAGGTCACTACGACAGAAGGTAACAAATCAAGAGTTGGGCTGAGTACTATTTTATTAGTCTCTGGCAGGACTGATAAATATGCCCACCAACAAAATTGAAATTCAGTGGAAAGTGAATCAAACATGGCGCAATACAGGTGGCGCCCCATAGGCGCGTGTGCCAAGGGAGGTTGGCGCGCGACTCCAATTCAGTAAATAGCAAATGCGGGTAGTAATAAATACAATACAACCTGTATGTGGCTCCGTTATTTATATTATTATAATTGCTATTATAATACACATAATAACCCGGAATTATATTACTATCCTAACACCCACCCACCAGTAATCGGGTGGTTGAGCCTCGGACTACTGATCTACCGCTCAGGCTTCAACTCCGATGGTGGCGCCACCACTCGCCTACTCACTGTCCTACTCACTTAACGCCGAGATATAATTATTTATGTGAATATAAATAAAATATTGGATTCATTTCCTATTTTAATTTTATCGGACGAGGTGGTCGAATCGATAGCGCGCTGGCTTCCCGTGCCGATGGTCGGGGTTTCAAATCCCACCTGAGTCAAGCCAATTGCTTACAAAAATTGATACTTGTTTTTACCTAGTGGGGGGGGGGGGGTCATTAAAATATTCTGTAACACTTAGGGGATGGGGGGTGGGGGGGGGTGTAGGTCCAAGGGCTATGTGGTGTATTGTATAGCATTGAACAGCATTACAATAGGGTGAGTAGGTGTCTAATTTTGACAAAGGTAACATTCAGGGCAAGGCTGGTTGGCTCAGTACCAGGATAACGTGACTGAGTGGGATATCGGGTCATGGTGCGGGCGGCCTGGCCTCCCAGGCTTCATATGAGGCCCTAGTACCTTGGACTAGCTAGTCTGCAGAGAAGCTTTCGTAAGAGATACCATTTTTTTTTTGGTAAATATTTTTATTCATCTGAATACATATTTTGTCAGTGCCGGGGCACTGGTCTTCCAGCCGTTGGAGTGGTCGCATTTCATCTGTACATAGTGGAAGTGGAATGTGTTGCATTGTGTGCATCAGAATGAAACACGTGGTTGTGTTTTTCGACCTGGTTAAAGCTTTGAAAGATCTCAATGGAATGGGTATTTGAAAAATGATTGTGTGCGGAAGGTCGGGAGTTCAATACTAATGACTTACAAAATTGATACTTGTTGCTTCCTTGTTGCCATGAGTGCTCACTGTCACAAATCGGTACCCATCCTGATATGACCTTAGATGTTGCCAAGACTTAAATCTCCAACAACCAACCAACCACCAGATACAGATTTCTAGCCCACGAAAAATTCAATGTCTCAAAGTACTAAATTATTCTGAGGGTGCTGTTCAGCTCAGAGTGGGGAGCAGGCAGAGACATTGCTTTTATCCAGTAACGGACGTTGGCTCGTTCCACATTAGACTATGGTAGCATAATAGTTTAATACATTACAACCCCGTTAAACCAAGCTCGGTTAAACCAAACGATCGGTTAATCCAAACTTTTTTTCGGCGGCCCGGCAAAATACTACTGTCTTGGGGGTGATGAAAATGGGAAATATTGCGCCTAGAGCGGGACTCGAACCCACATCTCTTTGCATTCCGGGCCAGTGTGCTAACCATTACACCACCTAGGCTCCCTGATATCAACACACTCCCCACGCCTACCTGTCTATGTGGTTACTTGCCTGAGAGGTCAGTGCAGACCACTACACTCGTCCCCCTGGAATTGTAAGTCTTGTAATGCTTACAATTACATACATACAGGCAATGCACTAACACATACATACACAGGGTAGGTTCAACAACCATACAGCGCAAAGCTTGTACAGGATCCTGATCACGGCAACCAGTGTCGTGGGGGTGATGAAAACGGGAAATATTGCGCCTAGAGCGGGACTCGAACCCACATCTCTTTGCATTCCAGGCCAGTGTGCTAACCATTACACCACCTAGGCTCCCTGATATCAACACACTCCCCACGCCTACCTGTCTATGTGGTTACTTGCCTGAGAGGTCAGTGCAGACCACTACACTACCATTTATCATATAAAAAAGTTGGTTAAACCAAAGTCGGTTAATCCAAAGTATCAGTTAATCCAAACAAAATTGTCGGACCCCAGACCACTTCTGGTACAGTTAAACCAAACTTTCATGTGTTTTTAAGGTCATCTGAAACTTTTTTATATGATAAATGTTAGTATTTTGCCAGGTTTGGATTAACCGATCGTTTGATTTAACGGAGGCTGGTTTAATGGGGTAAAACTGTACATACATAAAAAACAATAATCATAGTGTCCACATATATTGTACATTCATAATGCACCCCCGTCTTTGCAAAAGCGAAGTCAAAGTCAGAGCTCGGTTAAACCAATGATCGGTTAATCCAAACAAATTTCTAGGGTCCTTTCAAGTTTGGGTTAATGGGGTTATACTTTATATGGTTCTGCAAGGGACTCGTATATTCCGCTGCTGGACACAACACACCACCGACAGTCCTGATATTACCTTCGATGTTGCTAGGACGTAAAACAACAACAACCAACAAAGCACACCACCGGGGTCTGCGTCTGGCCTCAGGCGCTTTCCCTACATCTCCTGTTCAGAGCCTTTATCATGTTGAGGCTACAAAACCATCACCTGCAAATGAGACAAATCAAGCAATCCTATTAATGATCACCACCAGGCTAGGTAGCGACAAACATTAATTTTGTAAGCCATTGGTTTTGACTCGGCCTAGGTTCAAACCCACGATTGCCCGGGTGTGAAACCAGCTCTCTTACCGTTTAGTCCACCGTGTCCGATCCCTACCCCTGGGACTGACTGCTAATCTGACTAAAGCTAAGATTCCATATGTGTGGTTTGCGTTATGCGAATGCGAATGTGAATGCGAATGCAACAAAAAATAGGAAAGCATTTAAAGGCATAGTAGTGCTTCCATATGTTTGAATGCAATTGCGGATGCGAATGCAAATGCAAATGGGGCAAGTTGTTCGCTAAGAGGACCGACCGATCAGTGTGAATGCGGATGCTGCCCCATTTGCCATAGGAAACAACAGGAACGTTGACTCTCCGTCACAAATTTGCAGAAAGAAAGACCGAAAATCGCATCGGTATCTATGCTGCATGCCGCAGCCGCATACTGCATACCGGGTATATGGAATCTTAGCTTTAGACTTCCTCACTCAGGGATTCCCTAACTAGTGTGCTGCCACTTTTCGGCCATTGATGACATCACAAGGCTAAGTGTGCAGATGGCACGCCACTCTGCGGCAATGGGGCTCACTACACACTGATATATAGCGATATGGTAGAGAGGAAGTGTGAACACTTATTTGTCTCTCTTTTTTCTTTTCTTTTTTTTTCTTTTGGTAAATTAGTTGTCCCAAGCAGGGGAAATCCCAGTCACAGACGACTGGTCTTCCCCACTCCACTGCTGGTCGATAGAAAGCCCGAGCCTACACTTTTACCGACCCAAGGGATTTTTAACCTCCCACACCACATAGACATGGTATGAGAGCAACCGGCCTTTGATGACGCTGTAAGTTATACACAGCGGTGGAAATCCAAATTGGCAGAGCTGGGGGCACGGGGACTCGAACCGCCGACCCTCAGATTAGGAGTCTGACCTAGAAAAATGTCAGACACTCTAACCACTACACCACAGACAGAGAATGCCACTTGTAGCAGGCACTGACTGGCTCATCACACTTGCTGTCCGGACGGACTCCACCTCGTCCACACCTCTTCTATCACCTCTCCGCTGCTGGACTCCTCCTTGATTATGTCTGAAGAGCGTTCCAGCAGGGGCAGCTGGCCAGCATTTCATTTTCTACCTCTTACTCCGTCCATGTCTATGGCTTGCCAACTGGTCACCACAAGGCAAGGAGGCACGGCCCTTTGACTCAACTCTCCTCACTTCTCTTTCCTCTATGCTACCCATTATTTTTTTTCTCCTGGGCTTACTCCTCCCCCTGATCATGGGAGTTGTTTGGCGGGTGGTGCCCTTTTCCTTTTTCACTCTCTCGCTTTCCACCTTCTTGCTGCAGATCCCTCCTTACCCCCCCCCCCACCCCACCCCCCTGTTGTTAACATCATACAGTATTTGTATCATGATGACCATTTTTGTTGTACTCGCCCTACAGGTAAGCTCGGCGTCCCGCTGTTAATGCAATACAGTATTAGTATCGTGATGACCATTATTATTATTACACTCAGCCCTACAGGTAAGCTTGGTGTCCCGCTGTTAACGTCGTACAGTATTAGTATTGTGATGACCATTATTATTATACTCGGCCCTACAGGTAAGCTCGGCATCCCTCTGTTGAAGTCGTACAGTATTAGTATTGTGATGACCATTATTATTATTACACTCAGTCCTACAGGTAAACTCGGCATCCCGCTGTTAACGCCATACAGTATTAGTTTTGTGATGACCATTATTATTATACTCGGCCCTACAGGTAAGCTCGGCGTCCCGCTGTTGATGTCATACATTATTAGTATTGTGATGACCATTATTATTATTATACTCGGCCCTACAGGTAAGCTCGGCGTCCCACTGTTGATGTCATACATTATTAGTATTGTGATGACCATTATTATTATTATACTCGGCCCTACAGGTAAGCTCAGCGTCCCGCTGTTGATGTCATACATTATTAGTATTGTGATGACCATTATTATTATTATACTCGGCCCTACAGGTAAGCTCGGCGTCCCGCTGTTGATGTCATACATTATTAGTATTGTGATGACCATTATTATTATTATACTCGGCCCTACAGGTAAGCTCGGCGTCCCACTGTTGATGTCATACATTATTAGTATTGTGATGACCATTATTATTATTATACTCGGCCCTACAGTAAGCTCAGCGTCCCGCTGTGATGTCATACATTATTAGTATTGTGATGACCATTATTATTATTATACTCGGCCCTACAGGTAAGCTCGGCGTCCCGCTGTTGATGTCATACATTATTAGTATTGTGATGACCATTATTATTATTATACTCGGCCCTACAGGTAAGCTCGGTGTCCCGCTGTTGACGTCATACGGTGCGTCAAAGTTCGCCCTTGACGGCTTCTTCTCGGCGTTCCGCCAGGAGGTGCGCAAGTTCAACGTCTCTGTGTCGCTCGCAGTGCTCGGCGGCATTGGTGAGCTTCGTTGCGTGTCCGCTAGGGGTGGCCAATATAGCCTCAAAGCAACACGGTGTAAATCACCTGTAAATATATGCATAATCGCTTGCAAGCAAAGAAGACAAGTGTAGGCCTACCAGCGCTGACAAAAATAAAATTATTCTGGACAAATAGAACTAACACATACACAGACACCCTTAACAAAAATTAATATAATAACTACTAGGATAACGATGCTATTATTGGAGCAATCATAATTTATAGATGACCTTACAATAGATTTCCGATTTTTTTTGCTGGAGATCACTTTCACCCCTGTTTAAAATTCCTTATACCCAGAAAAAATGTGCAATACGTCTACGTTGGAGATGTTGGATCAAACAGACGGAATGGCCAAATGAGTTGAGTGTCCGTGTCCCTTTTAGTAGGTCATGGGATTTCAAACCCTGGCTGAGTAAAACCAATGACTTAAAACTTGTTACTTGTCGCTACCTAGCCTGGTACTTGGGCATTACTAGGATAGGGCAAGGAGCAGCGGAACAAGGAAGACCAATTGCATGCGATTGGAATGTTCCATGCTTAATCAATAAATGTATCAGTGCAATTTTGTTTAAATAGTAGGCATATATGCAACGGTTTCGACATTTTTATAATTTCACCGGATTATGTAGCTTTAAATTAAGGTTGCATAGTCCGATGGTTTTGAGTTTCTCTCATTTAATAAATATATTAGGTTGAAGTAACTTTGATTTAAAATTGCTAACTTTAGATATATTTGAAGTGTAAACATGCACAATAAATGTTGGCGTGATTGTCAAAACTCTGAATCCATAGTCTTCAATAGTAACAGGTTCATTGAAATTTACTTAGGTAGTATGCCTTTCTATATAGCAACAAATACTTAGTACTGTATATGTCCCAATAGAACAGCATGGCACGAGTGCAGACACATGGATGCGCATCTATTCAAAGTTAAAGAATTTCATGATTTGTTTTTGTTGTGCCTCTGAAATAAAGTGGGATTGTCTTATTTTATGTCCATTCAGTCTCAATATGATCGTAAATTTGTGCGTGCTTTCAATCTTGAAATGGGGAGTGTGCTTCTATTGGGTAGCATGCTTCTATTGGGACATATACGGTGAGTGCACCAATGTCTAAGTTGGATATATAGGTTCAAATCTAGATAAAAGTTTCAACCCTACCCCGAGTAGAGGTGAATGATAACGTAGTCTAAATCCGACAAGACAATACAAAAAGACAACATGGCGACCACAGAATGCTGTCAATTTCACGTTTAAAGTCCTTTAAACTACATGTTTTATTATATTTTTCCACTCAAAAGTAGCAGCGAAATATAAAGATATATATGAAGAATATATTTTGCTTCTTAAATTATGAATGTATGTGCTGATTTCCTTTACCCAGCCTTTCGCCACTTTTTCTAATTGGTTGTTTTTCACCCCTACTGATATGACCTTAGATGTTGCAAGGACGTAAAACTCCAACAACCAACCAATGACCCCTACTGCAAGTACGGGGTGAATCTTTTATCTAGTTCAAATCTAGATAAGTGTTTCCCTTTCGAAGATTTGATGCATTTATCGGACTATGCAACTTTAAACTTACCCCTTGGCTCCAACCAGAAGGTATGGCCGAATGAGTTAGAGCGTCCGTCTCCAGTGTCGGTAGATCATGGGGTCGTGGGTTCGAACCCTGGTCGAGTCAAACCAATGACTTAAAAATTGATACTTGTCGCTTCCTAGCCAGGTGCTCGGAATTATTAGGATAGGACAAGGACTGGTTGGCTCAGTATCAGGATAATGTGACTGAGTGGGATATCAGGTCATGGTGCTGGTGGCCTGGTCTTCCAGTGGGGCAGCACTATAAAGTTGCCATGAGTGCGCACTGTCACAAGTCGGTACCCATCCTAATATTACCTTAGATGTTGCTAGGACGTAAAACAACAACAAACAAACCCTTGGCTCTCACTTATATTTTATCTCCTTCTATGTGTTGCGACAGGTACAGAACGACTGGGCGAGATAATGTCGGATCTGCATGACACCAACAAGGGCAAGGTCAGCATCAAAGACCTCAAGGATACCATGTTTGCCCCAGCCAGCCCCGACGCATGCGCACTCGAGATCATGCGCGGAACAACGATGAGAGAGCGCGAGATTTATTTCCCACCCACCCAGTACATCCGGTACCTGGTGATGTTCCGAGAGGTGATTGTCCGGCTCGGCGACTGGAACATAGGGCTGTTGAAATTGCTGAATTAAAAGTAATCTATATATAAAATCGAACGGTGGTTAAGTTTTAGGGTCGTTATTGATCACTACTCCTCTGTTAATCGGCGCTGCCAACGCGCATCATCGTAGGCTGCTCCATTTGTAATGTTACGGGATGCCCCGGCCGTCAGAGTCCCAGAGATACCACAAAACTCTCCCCAGGTGCGTTCTGATGATGGTCTGTCAGTTCACCCCTGATGCCCTTCTCAAACAAACTCATAAGGAAGAAAGGGAAGACAAGTCAAGCAAGATTGACAGTGAAGAAGTTGTGCTTTATTGGCATCAACTCCTGTTCACCTACTCGTGACCTATCACCCTGACCCCTTACCTTCTGTCCACACAGAGTCTCATTACATCTTAAGTATGTCTATGAATCAGTGCCTACGGCCCATTGAACCATAGTCCCATGGTTGTTGCACACAGCTCAGATTGTATATATATGAATGGTGGAGCATCAGACAGAGTGTCTGGGTTCCTGCCCAAGAGAGAGTGTGTCTCACTCAAGAGTCAGGAGTAGAGTAGAATGCCTAGTATTGCCTGTAGCAGCATATCTCTCAGAGTGTCTAGAATAATCAATATCAAAATGAGGCTTATGTGGTCAGGTGGGGCAAAGGGGCACAGGTGACTGGGCATCCCACAGCCAGCCAATCAGGCACCCTCCACAGCCTGGGTGGCGACACCCCCAATATGGGTAGCTGTCACTCAACCCAGCTGTAGGTGGTGCCCATACTGTATGTAGATAAGGCTGGTGTGCTTGCCCATTGGCCCTGTGGTAACAGGTAGTTGCAGATAGTTACAATAAATATATATATTAAAAATGTCCTTCTTCTCCACTTGCACCCTTACTGATGCATAGAGGGAACATTTCATCAAACATTAACTGTCTCTTATATAGGATCATTTCGTCATAATCTCGAGCACTATGTATTAACATATATTTCACATAGCCTAATATGTCATGCAGCGAGTAGGCACCCATGGCTTTTCTATTACATAACCTTGGTCCCCACTCCGTCGCCCAAGGATAATAATACTCTCTGCCAATATATAATTCCGAACCGAAAATCCGTATATTTTTACACACTGATGCTTCGCCAAGTATGTGTTGTTAAGAGTATGTTTTATTTTGTGCCTACCGTACATATTTCATATTAATTTTTTTAGTTTTACTAACTTTGGTCACTTTGACCAGAGTGGCATCCATTTTGAGTCATGTGCTGTTGATGGGGGACATTTAGCATAGTTAGTTTTACCAAGAGCAGAGATAAAAGTTAATGGTGTAATCTTGGAGCAGGTAGAGTCATTTGTGTATCTGGACCATTTAATAACTAGTGATGGCGGATGTGAAAGAGAGATTAAACGGAGAATAAACATTGCCAAAACAACATTTCTAAAGATGCAGAAAGTACTAACATCTAGAGACATCAATATAAAAACAAGACTCCGACTGCTAAAATGCTATGTGTGGTCTACACTTTTATATTGCTGCGAGACATGGACTTTGAAGAAAGCAATAACAACAAAGCTCGAGCCATTTGAAATGTGGCAATACAGAAGAATGTTAAAAATTCCATGGACAGCAATGATAAGCAACGTGGAGGTCCTAACAAGAATGAAAATAAAGCGACAGATAATACAAACAATCAAAAACAGAAAAATTAAATACTTTGGCCACATGATACGACACCAGGAATCACAGAGAAGAATACTGGAAGGGAAGATAGAAGGGAAAAGACCAACAGGGAGAAGGAGAACAACATGGATGGACAACATCACTGAGTGGACAGCAATGAGCTATGCGGAATGCGTGAGAGGAACGAATGACAGGAAGAGATGGAGGTCCATTGCAGCCAACCTTCTTCGAGAAGACGGCACCCATTGATTGATTGATTGATTGAGTTTTTCCAACTATATGTGGCAGAGTGGGCATAAACGGAGATACTACAAGACAACATGCAGCCAGTTTGTAGGACCATACCATTATTATGTCAGTACACAGGACAATAATGTCAGTATGTCAGTGACCAGGACTACAGTCAGTATGTTAGTACACTGGACTACAGTCAGTACACATGACCAGACTGTCAGTAGGTCAGTACACAGGACTGGTCAGTACACAGAACCATACCGTCAGTAGGTCAGTACACTGGACTAGTCAGTACACAGAACCATACCATCAGTATGTCAGTCAGTACACTAGACTAGTCAGTACACAGGACTACAGTCAGTACACAGGACTACAGTCAGTACACAGGACTATTATGTCAGTATATCAGTATATCCTGCGTAGGTGTGCGGCATAGTGTTCTGAGACATGAAATGTTTCAAAATCGCCATAAAACATACCAGGTTTACTCTTTCATCATACAGTAATACAATACAATATACAAGCACTTAACTTAAACCACAGGTTTAGCGAGTGTCCGAGCACACTATGGCACTGAAGTCCTTTGAACTGTCCAGCTGCTTAGCCTCCACAAAACAATTACCATCACTAATAACTAGTCCATATCAATATTATGATGGAATTATATATCAATATCAGTGGCCTGGCATCCGATGCTTGCATCTCGGTGCTCCATGTTCACTGCTTGCTGCCTCACCTATTGCTTAGCTGGCCCAACGTTCTGCGCGTCTTCATCCTGGCCGTTTTCATTACACCCGTTCGTCTCTGTCGGTGATCTGTGCATCTGTGCTTCTTGGCATCTGTGCAGTCGTGTCTGTGCCTCTAGGCATCCATGCATCTGTGTGCCATCTTTCCAGGCATCTGTGCATTTGTGGGCCATCAGTTCGGGCCCTGTCCTCCAATCTGTCCATTCAGATATGGCGTTCTGCTCGCTTGTCTGTGGTAGAGCAAACTCGCAGTAACTTGTTAATGCTGCTTCATTTGGTGACCAGGGTGTTGCTGCCTGATGAACCACATCTATACGACACTGTCTTTGTTGGTAGCCTGAAGCAAAGGGCCTAAAAGCACCATTGCCTCCACATCTGACACCATGTGAAAGTACAACGTCTGAACACTTTGACTTCTGGATACTGAATCACTTTATTCCCCTCCAGGGCTCAAACCATAGCCGGCCAAACTTTTCCATGACGTCATCTCATTTGCATATATTACAGACGTGTCTAGATGTCTAGATGTCTAGACGTCTATTATGCATATATCACAAGTACCATTCGAGAGAAAGAGGGAGATAGGAGAGGGGGGTGGGGTGGAGAGGAGGGGGGATATAGGGAGGGAGGGTGTGTGTGGGCAGTGGGGCTGGTGGTCGGGTACAATGGATGAACCCGGACATAACGTGATGGATTTATGGAGGTCAGATTCGAATAAAAATGGCGCTGAATGAAAAAAAAACACCCTTGAAGAAAACTGCTGTTGCAAGAGGTCGTCCTGTGGCCATTGAAACGGGTCGTCCTGTGACCGTTGAAACGGGTAGTCCTGTGGCCCTTGCAATGGGTCATCCTGTGACCATTGCAACAGGTCGTCCTGTAGCCATTGCAATGGGTCATCCTGTGGCCGTTGAAACGGGTTGTCCTGTGGCCATTGAAATGGGTCGTCCTGTGACCATTGCAATGGGTCGTCCTGTGACCGTTGAAATGGGTTGTCCCGTGACTGTTGCAACGGGTCATCCTGTGACCATCGCAATTGGTCGTCCTGTGACCATCGAAACGGGTCATCCTGTGGCCATTGCAACGGGTCGTCCTGTGGCCATTGAAACGGGTCGTCATGTGGCCTTTGCAATGGGTCATCCTGTGACCATTGCAACAGGTCGTCCTGTAGTGTGTCAAAGGGTCGTCCTGTGGCTGTTGAAATAGGTCATCCTGTGGCCTTTGCAACAGGTCGTCCTGTGGCCGTTGCAATGCGTCGTCCTGTGGCCGTTGCAATGGGTCGTCCTGTGGCCGTTGAAACGGGTCATGCTGTCACCATTGAAACGTGTCGTGCTGTGGCCATTGCAGTGGGTGGTCCTGTGGCCGTTGAAATGGGTCGTCCTGTGACCATTACAACAGGTCGTCCTGTGAGCATTGCAATGGGTCCTCCTGTAGCCGCTGAAATGGGGCGTGCTGTTGCTGTTGCAATGGGTCATCCTGTGACCATTGCAACGGGTCATGCTGTGGTCATTATGGGGCTGTCACACTATGACGTTTCGGGCCAACGCGGGTCGACGCGTGCCGACGTGTTGGGTTTTTGTTCAAAACGTCGGTACACATCCGGTATGTTACCGGCGCGTTACCGGCGCGTCGGTACCTGTAGACTGATAGCAACGTATTATCCAACACGTCGGCTCCAGTCGGCGCCCGCCGGCTCGCGCTGATCGTTTTGTGCTTGCACAAAACTTTCGGCGCAGACCGACATGTGCCGATGGGTTGGAGGGGGCGTTACAGACACGTTACCAAGATGTCGATACCCGTTGGCGGCGCGCCGGACGAACGCTGGCAGACCGTTGAGCAACGTCGGTTAATGTTGGCTTTTTTTTCCCCAAAATGCGACCGTTCCGTCGGCGCGTCCGTAACTTCTGATCGACAGGTAGTCGGCGCGATATTGGCGTTGTTCAAGCGTTTCTCGGCGCGTTGGACGTCTTGCCGGGGCGCCTGGACGCGTTGGCGGCTTCTGTGGACGCGCTGCGGGTGCGTCCTAACGTGTTGCTGGCGGATATGTACGCGTTGACACGGTAATAACATGACACCAATGCGCCGACAGTGCGCCGACAGCGCGCTGACAGCATGCCGATGGCACGCTGGGAACCCGCTGGCGGGACGTTGACATGTTGTTCTGCCGCACGTCGAAACGCGTTGGCCGCGCGCCAAAAACACGCCACTAACATGTCAAACTTTCTCCCAAAACGCCGAAAACTTGGATGTGTCCCGCGTGCTAGCAAATATTTTGCGCGTTTGCGGCACGCTGGCGGAAACGTCGTAGTGTGACAACCCCACACAGCGGGTTGTCCTGTGGCCGTTGTTACGGGACGTCCTATGGCCGTTGCAACGGGTCTGCTGTGGCCAGTGCAACCAACATTCAGTTAGGAATGTAACACGCGTACATCTGTGTTTAAAGTACTGTGCCGAGTCTCACTTATACAAAAAAAAAGTACGTCTATTATGCCTAAATTAATATGCCAAACTGCTACTGATAAATCCATCGAAAATTAATATGCACTCTTTGGTTGTAGTCAATTTTGGTTAAAATAAATAAATTGATATGCTTGTGGGGAATAGTCATGAAAGCATTTGGAATTCCTTCTATATTGGATACATATGAAGAGCTCTTTTCTAAAATGTGACAAGCGCCAATCCAACAAATGGGTTTGCAATGCCAATACCAAGTTCACAGATCATGTTTTGGAAAAGAGCTCTTCATATATAAAGAGCTCCTCTTGTATTTATATATGTGAAGAGCTCTTTTCGAAAACACAATCTAGAAACTTCGCATTGGGATTGCAAACTCATTTTTTGGATAGGTGCTAATCGCGTTTTGGAAAAGAGCTCTGGTGTTAATTGAGCTAAGCATTTTGAAGACACAGGTTCGAATCGCTAGGTGGCGCCACCATCCGCGTATATATATATATACTCTGTGTGCGTGCCACAACCGGTACACTCGACTCTGAAAAACTATGTACCAGTGACAGTGCGCACTCATGGTAACTTAATAGTGCTGCCCCACTTGGAGACCAGGCCAGCAGCACCATGACCTGATACCCCACTCAGTCACATTATCATGATACCAACCAGTCCTTGCCCTATCCTAATAATGCAGAGCGCCTGGCTAGGAGTCGAATCCATGGTCAACCAAAGTGGGAGATGGACGCTGAACCCATTCGGCCATCCTGTCTGGTTTCTCGTGTGGAAGGTCAGGAGTTTGATTCGCGCTCAAGTCAAACCAATGACTATAACATTTATACTTGTAGCTCGCTACCTAGCCTGGCGCTCAGTATTGCTAGGTTAGGGTAAGGACTGGCTAGCTCAGTACCAGGATAATGTGACTGAGTGGGATATCAGATAACGATGCTGTCAGTCTGGGCCCCCGGTGGGGCAGCACTATAAAGTAACCGTGAGTGTGCACTCTCACAAGTCAGTACTCATCCTGATATGACCTTAGTTGTTGCCAGGACGTAAAGCTCCAACAAGAAAACTACCTATTTTCTGGACTTATATTTAAAAGCTAATCCAGGATGACTGAGCGTGTCTGTGGGCAAATAGTTGTACAATATTCCGATAGAAGTAGGACAATAACCAAACACTGTGAGGATTATGTAGAATTAATGTATGAAATAATACTTAGTCTGACGATGAAATTGTGTAAATCGTCGGTACCGGGCGTGGTGGCCGAATCGGTAAAGCGCGGGCCTCGCATGCGGAAGGTCGGGAGTTGGTTCCCAGTCGAGTCAAACGAATGACTTTAAAATTGACACTTGTTGCTTCCTAGCCTGGCGCTTGGCATTAATAGGATAGGGCAAGGACTGGTTAGCTCAGTGTCGGGATAATGTGACTGAGTGGGATAGAGTCATGGTGCCAGCGGCCTGATTTCCCAGTGGGGCAGCACTATAAAGTAGCCATGAGTGCGCACTGACACAATTCGGTACCCGCACTGATATACCCTTAGATGTTGCTAGGACGTAAAACAACAGAGAAAGATAGTAAATCGTCGGATGTGTTGGTAACACGGCCTCAACGGTCGATTGCATTATAGTCAAACGGGTCCACTGGTGCTGGGTAAGACCACACTGAAGTGTAATTAAAGTGTGTTAATTACATGAAGGGTACCAGGGTTTGATTCCTATATATATATATATGTTTACCCATGGCTGGATCACAATGTGCCAAGATACTTTAGACCTATTGCTCAGGGCACTGGCCCTTTGATTGCGCGTGACACTTATAACAATCTATAAATAGCAGTACAGCAATAATTGTTAAAAGCCGCTCACTTTATACCCCTGTCACACTACAACGTAATGAGCAAACGTGAGCCTAACGTGGTGATATTTCGTCATTACGTTGATGGACGTTGGATTACGTTATGATGACGTCATAATGACGTTAGAGTGACGTCGAGCTACGTCACATTACGTCGTGTTACATCGAGTTACGTCGAGGTTTTGGACATGTTCAAAAGTTTCGACGTAGGACGAACGTAAGGGTTTACGTTCACCATACGTTCTGTTCACGTTCAGCGAACGTCAATGACGTTAAACGGACATTATTCCAACGCTCCTCACTACGTTCAACTACGTTCCACTACGTTGACCCCCATTAAACCGAGTGCAAATGCCCACGGGGCTTAATGGTAACATCAGGAGAACGTCAGGAGAACGTCAGGAGAACGTCAGGAGAACGTGCATTCAACGTACGTTCAAGTCTCATGTCATAGCTAACATCATGTAACGTTCTTCTGGCGATGGAATAACGTTCATAACGTTCCGTGAGCTTCATTACGTTGACCTCTCTCGTTGAATGACGGTATCACTACGCTTTACCGACGTTACGATCTCGTCCACCTCGCTGCATCCACGTTCAACTTCTGCCCAAATTTGCATACTACGCCGAGAAGTTCAACGTTCTTCACGTTCTCCCTACGTCGACGTCGTTACGTCGTAGTGTGACAGGGCCATTACAGTCTACCACTGAGCAGTGCGGGTTCTTATTGTCGGTGAGTCTTTTGCGGGCTTTTCCACTTTACATTGACACCTTCAGCGCTAATCACCCTCCTCAGCTGTTAGAGTGACATAGGCCAGGGAATGTATATATACATAATGATATGTTTTCTCTAAAAAATAAGGGAGCGGGTCGTAGCTGAGGCGGTAGAGCGTCCTCCTGTGAAGGTATTGGTCATCCTATCGATCCTGCTCATTGGACCCATTTGCAGTTTGGGTTATGTTCCATTCCAACCAGTGGTCCACAACTGGATCATCAAAGGCTATGGTATGTGCTGTCCTGTCTATGGGAAAGTGCATATAAAAGACCCCTTGTTGCTTATCGGAAAAAGTAGCCTATGTAGCAGCAGCTGGTTTCCTCCAAAGAAATATGTCAGAACGACCAAATGTTTGACGTCCAATAGCTGATGATAAAAAATCAATGCGCTCTAGAGGCGGCATTAAATATAACAAGCTTTACTTTCTACAAAATAGAAGAGAAACACACTGAGACTCAAGGGTCACTAATCATAGAACACGGTTACAAAGAAGCAGTTCACGGCCATAGAGATCCCGAAGGAAAGTAGCACGAGCTCTACTTTGTATAATGGTGACTTTGAAGCCGTCTGACTGCCATATAACCAATGTTGGTTGGTTGCGGAGTTTTACATCCTGGCAACATCTAAGGTCATATCAGGATGGATACCGACTTGTAACAGTGCACACTCATGGTGACTTTATAGTGCTGCCCCACTGGGAGACCAGGCCAGCAGCACCATGACCTGATATCCCACTCACAGTATCCTGACACTGAGTCAGCCAGTCCTTGCTCTATGCTAGTAATGGTGAGCGCCAGGCTAGGTAGTTTAACCGTCGAGCTATTCCGCCCCCGCTAAAGGCAAGCCCTCGTGTTAATTTATATAATTATTTCCATGTGAATTTCTCGGGCCGGCCGCGGGCCGCTGCTGCCCCTCGTCCCGTCTGCAGGTAGTCCGTGTCTGTCGGTGTACTTCTCGGGCTACAGTCGGCTAGCCAGAGTATCGCCTAAATTCGGAGGTTTGCCTCCGCCCGTAATATGTTTAGTACAAAGCGATTATTTAATGGTGTCCACTACTGGCTGGTCTACTCGCCTTACGATGTATTTAATATGTTTGAATTGATCCAGAACCAAGCAGCGGCGCTAGCGTCCCTGCTACTGTCACTGATAATCAGCCTACGTTAATGTCTTATTTTAGCCAAAAAGATCTATACCTTAATTCCGTTAATATGTCTGTTCCAATCTCCCCGCAGATGGGCTAAGTAGCTGCGTAAGGCCTAGTTGGGCCCAAGGCCCTTAATTATATATATAAAATATTCCAATGTTAGATTCGACCATAGCGGTTTACTCCATAGAAAACTGGAGGATAGTAAAGAATGCAAGGAACGTTCCAATCAACTTTTCCAAGAGCTCACGGCTTTGTTTATTCTTATTAAACTAACATTCGTGGTAGGACATAGTGTAGAAACATGTTATCAACCCTTCCCCTACAGTTTAATGTGAAACACTTTGGAATTTAGATGAAATAGGCCTAAATCTCGGCTAAAACATCAGAGCGTCATAAAGTACGTCTGATCGGTCTGGCCCCGAACGCCCGACCCTTCCGTTGCCAGGCGCGACGCTATTCGCGTCTCCTAGCAACGCTTTACGGCCGAAAACCCCGTCGCCCGTGAATGTTTGGCATTCGCGGTCTGCCATGGCGAGTAGCCCGTATCTCCAAATACGGGTTAATCGGCGCACGCCCGTGAATGCCACCAGGCTGGCAGTCTCGCCCACTCCACTGCTCCCCCAGACGAACAGCAAGGATTGATGTTCGTCTAACAAAGGCAAAGTGGGCGCGACTACATCGGTCTGCGGTCGTAGCAAAAGAAATATAATTATCCCCGTGAATCTGCCCCGCGTCCTGCAAGCAGAGCAGGAGGCAGGACCCGTAAATTTATTCGACCTCTCGTTGTGTTTTGTACCTGAAAAGAAAGACCAGGAACCTGGTCACATAGAATTGACATATTTTATTACACTATAAAAGAGATTTTTATGTGTGCCCTGTATATCCTGATTTATGATTATTCCTAGTATAGTGACATCGGTAACGATTGGTTAAGCGATGAAAGTACTGGTATAGCTTTAAGAGCAAATTGAAATTTTTTATTTTCATAATGGAATAAATTCAGCATGTATTCGACCCTACGAGGGTATACAGCTCATCATTAAATATTCCATTATTTTTTTTTTTAGTATTATATTTTGGTGCACATTTAGGTGTGTAATATTTTTTATATTTTATTTTCACACCATTTTTTTTTATTTTGTTTTGGGTGCACTGATAGGTGTGTAGTACTTTGTTGTTTTCACACCAATATATTTTTTTTTTTAGTATACCACTTTGGTGCACTAATAGGTGTGTAGTACTTTGTTGTTTTCACACCAATATATTTTTTTTTTTCAGTTATTTTTTTTTTTTGTTTTTTAATAAATATTCAAGGATATATATATAGCGGGGAGCCGTGAGCTCGGGTAACGACCTAAAATTAACAATAACCCCTGCAACTCGGTGCAAAGGGCCATCCACTATATAACAATCGGTTCCCACCGTGCCGTCTAAGCTATACATTCAGCAGCACATTTGGCAGAAGTGCTCTACTTAGACACGGTGGGACTACGCTAAATGAGCAATAATAATTAATTAATTATTTACAGTTTATATAGACCGGGTCCAAAAGACCATATGCGGTCGCCCGTTACTGTGCAGGCCTAAGTTACCTGCAGTAAGGAGTAACTTTAAGTTACAGTGTTTTTTTGTTTTTTTTTTAAATTATCGTATTATTACGTTTGTCGTTTGTGTTTAATACGTAGTAATAACTAAAGCCTAAAGACGTAGGCACGAAGAGCAATGAACTCACCGGCTATACAAATACCTGCGGGCTATACAAATACCTGCGGGCTATACAAATACCTGCGGCTATACAAATACCTATACCTGAGCACGTCGTGAAAACGACATGATTCCCAATAGAATTGTACAAACCCGTTTGCACGTAAGTGTGCTTACAGCTACGGGCCACATTTTTACCTGAGAAAGTCTTGTTACAGTGAACCTGAGTTATTTCCTTGTAATTGATGCAACGGTGTCATATCACGGGTCGACCCGGTCGGAGCCGGTCGAACTGGGTAGTTTAGTTTACCGGGAAAATAATTAGTCTATTCTAACCCTACTAGCGACTAATGGAAGAAAATAACGTGGCCATTTCCAGGGTTGAAACCAGTTATTTCTCATCTTCCCCAGGGGAAGGAAATAACTCTAGCCAGTTCCCGTGATGAAGCTAGTTATTTCTCGGCTTCCCCCGTGTAATACCCGGACTAGTTGGTGCCCCCTATGGCCCCGAATAACTACCTTATAATTTTCCCGTGTGACCGTAAATTAATATTGCTGGACTCCCAGTCGACCCCTGGCTACCGCCGTAGTCGCATCGTGATTGACTAAAGTCAACACCTATATGACTTGTACATAACATTCCATCGTGAAACCTACCATACCACAGTATACAATAATTGTAATACGGTGACCAACAAAAGGCAATAGTTGTACATGAGACCAGCTTCGCACTTGGCAAAGGGCAAAATATTAGGGTAATTTACAAAAAAATAAGATGGAGATGAAAATACGGACCTCCGGCAACTCGTGCAATGTTGTGGCGAGCTGCGGGTGGCCGTTGCTCTCATTATTCAAGAGGACTATTTTGATTACACAATTGTTTTTGGGTGGGGTGCCCAGCCATGGATGAATAACCCTTACAAGAACAGTTCGTTGACCTGCAATTTAAATTTTGGTTAATGGTTGGTTACCTGCCTAAAGATGGCTTAGCAATATCTAAAGAAGTTTACTGTATGAATAAAATCCCCCAAAAGAAATACCAATTTTTTTTAATAGATCAATACCCGCCGAGAATCGGCCTAATGGGTGTAGAATGTATATTTAATATTTTAGAACCTTAGTGGGTCAATGCTTCACAAGACCCAGAATATTTTAAGTTAAAGATTTTTTATGATTTTAACGTGCAATCTATCAATTCCAACGCGGTGGGTTAGTCGCGTCTCGCGACCTAATATTTGTTAAAGGTACTATTTTAATTTAGGGTGTTAACGTAACACGGGTAACCGAAGTAATAGTTTGAAGTATTCGTGGAAATTCACTTTTTGGTGTTGTGGACATGGCCGGTTAACAGTGTACATATGGTACCGACACACAGTCCGGGGGGCGCCCGGCCGTGGTCGTTCCAACCGTACACAACCGTTGATAATCCATGAGAGGAGCGGGCCGATTTTAGTATATCTTTTCTTGGGAAAGCCAAATGCCAAACAATAGATGCGGTAATTAACTCGCAACTGAAGAAAAGCCCGCTAATATGGAGAAACACACATATCAATTGCAAGTGATGTCCCGGTTTCGGAGCGGCCGACACCTGGTAATGGATCGGGACGAACCCGTAAAAAAAATCTACATTACCAGAAAAATAATAGGCTATTGCGGGTACCTGAAATTATGTCCTAGCGGGACTTGTGGTACCTGATCCACGCTCTTAGGAGATACCCGCCGTCTCAGAAGGAGATCATCACAGGGCTGTTGGGTTTCTGTGCAGTGCTCCCTGTTTCTCGCCAGCTAAGCTGCCTGGCAGCTTTGGGCCAGACAGGCCAGGACCTGTGGAGCGACTGCCGTTAACGTCAAAGGACGGGCAAAAGGCATAATCCGGTGGGCCGCTGCCCACATCCCTCTGCACCAGGAATATTCCATGAATAAACCGGAAAGAATGTCGTTTTAATTGGTTAATGTGGGTACTAGTTTTTATAATAAAATCCGCTTTGGAATGTAATAGATGACACGCCCCAAAATCGTTGCTGAGTTCCATCTTTGAACTATGCTGGCAGGTTAAAGTTGGAATACTACAATTTCGTCAACTGTTCGTGACATCGAATAAGAACCATATCAATCTGGATGCAGACGGCCAAGGAATGGGAACCCAAACTCCTTCTCAGGAATAGTCAGCTTGCAGACAACTTAGCGGGAAGACGCTCGTCAGTTAAACTGTACGATTCGACAAACATTCCCTTATTTTTATATTTTGAGACTTTAATACGTGAAAAATATTATTATTAAGATAGTAATGTATGTGTGTCTTAAGGTTTACGGTCCATTGCGGGCCAATGTAAAACCAGGTCTTAGCACCACCTGGCACAAAGACAATTATTATTAAGTGAAAATAGTTGATTATCATTATATGGGAAATATTTTTATCATATTACCACTAAGATATTAATGGTTTGTGTGTCTAAATGTTTACGGTCCCTTGCGGGCCAATGTAAAACCAGGTCTTAGCACTACCTGGTTTTATATTTTATTATTATTAAGTGAAAATAGTTAATTATTATTATATGGGAAATATTTTTATCCCCTATACCAAGCTGATGCCCTCAGAGATAAATTATTACTGGAAACTCATAGCCCATTACGATCCTGCAATCCCGGTTGTTTTATTTTTAAAGAGCGGTGTATACGATCCTGGGTACACAAACCCATGCACCGTGAACTAGCGGGGACCCGTATTTTTATATAACCAGATTGCCAATATGACTCGCGGTGTACACACATCTACGCATCCCGAACTAGCGGGGACCCGTACTTTCTGTTCGTAACTTTTACGGGGAACCGTAACCATGACCTTTGGCCTATACTAATTCTGAAGAGTTTACACAATGGTGTTTTTAAGTGGACTAACGTGTCCAACCATTTTCTAGGATAATATAATATTGAAATGCTAACTCTACTCCAGTGGACCAACGTGTCCCAACACTTCCTAGGATATATATTAGTCTACTAATACGTGGTATTTACATGGTATATGTACATTACTCACAGGGTCGGTTATTTTTACCAAAAATTTACGTGCTGTGAAATGCTAATATTTGAATTTACTTCTACTTGACCCGGAATTAGTTTGCCATTTATTTAAATTAATTTCACGAGTCTTCGCAATATCTTCCTCCCAAATGATTGCGGTTCTACCATTTAAATTTGTTGGTCTGGTGGTTGTGCGTGAGGGTTGACTTATAACATATTACTTTGATACTTCTACCTAACTTTATTAAGATGATGTTGACTCCCTTAGAATGAAATTTGGAATAATTTTTACTTGAAGGAGTAGTTTGAACTTTGAATTAAAATTTGGAATACGGTTTTAATTGGACTATTATCTCCAATTTGTTTTCAAAATACCCTCACCTCTTCCACATGACCAATTTTTTTTTTATATAATGTAAACCCCTGGCCGCCTAAAATATTGCCATGTGTATGGGGATTACAAATTTTAATTTGCTTAAACTAGTTTTTAAGGCTTAGTTTGTATTTAATTTATTGTATGGATCCCAATTTAACTTGTTTATAAAGTGTTAATTTAAATGAAATTTCCTACTATCAAGCTGTTGCCCTCAGAGAGAATTTATTACTAAAAATTAATGGCCCCTTATAATCATGCAACCCAGAAATGAAATAAAAGAATATTAAAAAAACGTACTACCAAAGGGTCGATTTAAACGCTTGCCCTAACTGGTTCTCTGCTCTACATTATTGTG
This sequence comes from Branchipolynoe longqiensis, assembly GCA_030323885.1. Classification (NCBI taxonomy): domain Eukaryota; kingdom Metazoa; phylum Annelida; class Polychaeta; order Phyllodocida; family Polynoidae; genus Branchipolynoe; species Branchipolynoe longqiensis. Next base: position 9,245,644 of record CM059199.1, read on the forward strand.
GGGAAACAAGGGAAAGTAATATACAACAAGATATATACAAAAGGAATATACAAGTATGTGTGTTATATTTGTAGAAGTGTATGAAAATTAGTATTGGTGTATTAATTATTTGATATTAACCTACCGCCATATAAATAATTGCCCATATTTTAATATGTACCCTGAAACAATACCCGGTGTGGTGCCCTGGAGCGAAGATGGTGGTGGACGATTCCACGGGGGTACGTCCCGCGTCTGGGTCTTCCTTGGCCTCGGGAGGTGGTGGTTAGACGCGGTCGTGGCTGACGGTTCGGCTCCCCGTGGAACCGGTGACGCCCCGGGGCAGAGACGTCGCCGTGGCTCCCGGACACGGTGTAGCGTTATGGTGTATGTGGAGTGCAAACATATCATAAGGTTAACAAAAGTAAATCTGGATTATTAAAGGAATATATATTAAGCAAACGTGATATACATGTGGAAATTTGAGCAGAGAACCAATCAGTTGGAGTTATTAAAAAGAGCACATAATAAATTTTATATTATTTACGGGGATATTTATGTTTACATATAATATTATTACCTTTTCCATAAAAAATGATAAGATATTAGGTTATAATTTTTTATTTTATGTGCAGTTGGTTGCTTTGAGCACTATAGGTTTTCACCTTAAATTAAATTTAACTATATAGTTTGTGTACTATTTAGAGCACTACGTTTGTAGTGCCGTGGTTAATTTAAACAAATATAAACGAGTTTAAATATGTTTTATAATAAATATTACTTGACGTTCTATTTATTGTATATTTAGTCCTCTGAACGAGGCTGAGGAGCGGGGTTCTCCTCTAGAGTGGTAACGTCTATTGGGGGACTAGGGTCACCCTCAGAGGACGATATGGGGTAGGAGGCAGCGATGTCTACCAAGACCCCTAAATTACCTTCCAAATCTTCGTGAAGGGAGGTGGCCTTAGAAATATCCGAGAATTGGGAGTGTGGATCTTCCCAATCCTCCGAATCTCTTGACGAATCGGCCCCCTTAGGTGACCTCCTCGCCGTATATGGGATTGTGTCATCAAGACAAACCTCCACAGCTGCAACACCCACCGCAGGTGGGATGTCGGTAGACAAAGAAATAACCCCCGCTTCAATAGGCGAGGGTACTAACCTTGGTAGGGACGGTGATGAAGCGACCGTTGACACGATAGGGGATGGAGCCCGCAGGTCCGATAGCACCTCTAGCGGGTCCTCGGAGACATCCATCTCCTCCCGGAGGTTGATGGCCGTCGTCCGGCAAACTAGCGACTCGTCCACGGGAGTAGGCGGAGGCGGCTCGGCGGCAGCAGCCACCAGAGATTGACCCTTGGGGGTTGACGTCTTGCCCTTACGAGAGCTTGACGGCGCGACATAACGTACTAGAGGAGCGGTTTTACGGCTCCCCGGTACCCACTGGGGTTTAGGTGGCGAGGCCGGCAGGGCCGCCGCGTCTCCTGAAGAAGCCGGTATATGTCCGGATGTGGATGCCGATGGGCACACAAAGTCATCCGATATGCTCGCGTGAAGTTGAGCATCAGAGAACCGGGAGAGGTCCAGATCCCCCAATTGTCCGTTCCACTCCAACGCCGGTTTGCCGAACGCGAAGTGAAAGTGCATGGTGAGCTCCTCGAATTTCTGGATCTCGTTCTGGTGGCAAGTTTGCATGTAACGGTATTCGCTTAAGGCCGATACCGTTTTTGCCTCGGCAATTTTCAATTTCTCCACATACTCCTTCTCTATGCGGGAATGGAGGAGGCAAGCCAAATTGACCTTGGCCGAGTCCAGGCGGTTAAGCCAGAACGTAGCGAGGTCACCGACAATGGCATGAAGAAGGTTCATGGCATCGGTAGACTCTTGGCTAGAGTCTATCTGCAATGCCTCCTGCACCGCGGGATGCAGGCCTGCATATTTTTCTAGCAGCCGTTTCTTGGCAGCTTCAGTCAACTCCGGGGGGAAGGGGCTCCCCACGGCGTCAGCGGGCACTTGCTCAGCAGCAGGCATACTAATTTCGGCTGCCCGTCGTTTTAAGTCGCGACGGACCGCATGGGTGAGGGTTCCCACTGTGGATAACGTGGGGTCGACGGGGCGCGCAGGTGGGCGCCTCGGCTGAACCGGTGCGGTCACTGAAGACACAGCTGCGGCTGAAGCTGCGGCTGGTGGTGCGGGCGTGGCCTTGGCAAGGCGCGCACGTAAACGATCGCCCTCCTCTTGGAAGCGGGCGGCCTCGGCGATTTGCTCAGCCGTTCTCTGTAGGGGTGGGTCATCGTAGTCCGTCAATGCTGCGGCATACGACACACCCTCTGCAACCTTGTCCGCGTCGAAATGGCGGGGCACACGTACATCCGAACGACCTCTGCGAGAACGCGGGCGACCGGAAGGATGTGGACGAATGGTTGACGGGGCCACGGGAATTTCATCTTCCCCGTCCATTGATTGCTGCAACCTCCGTCGCGCTCTAGAGAAGAGCATCTTCTCTTTGTAGGTTTCCCCACCATATCTTCTCTTTGTAGGTTTCCCCACCATAGATACACACCGCTAGTGTGTGTTCGTGATGGGGTAGACGTAAGGTCTCCTCGGGACCCTGACGACTTCTCATACGTGAAAGTTCCGGTATGTACGTAAAACAACACCGGTCGCCAGCTGATGGGTCCTTAGCCACACGAGCCAGCAACGCAATCACAGATTGATCGCGTCGATGGCCAGTCCTGGCAAAGGTACCAAACGACATTAAGTGTCGCAACATGATGCCCCTCCTTGGAGTTTCGAAGGGCTGTCCGTTGGCCCTACTGTAGGGACATCCAGTAGCTTTGTGATCGTCGCACGACCACATAGGCATAGTATATAAATGCTCCTCACAGATATGACGAGATAATACGTCCCACCGCTTGTATGTGCGTTTGGGATAAGTCAAATTAGAGGGCATAGAGCTACCTCGCTGTAAAAAATATGCGCAAAACAGGCAACGATCCTTAGGCCTGAAGGTATGCCTAACAAATTTAAGATGGGCGATGTCGTCCATTTGATATTCGGACCTCCGTGCACCTTTGGGAGCGGTGATTAGGTCCGCTAGTTGTTTGACGTAAGGGGTGAGTCCGGTTTGGTCGTCGTCCACCCAATCCTCCTCGTCCGATTCACCGCCTGGATCACGGTTCAGCGGAGGGAGGCGCAACTTGTTACGCCTTTTAGGCGTATCTGGTAACATGTACATCATTAGTGTGCGGCAGGTCGCGGGGGATCGAAATATCTCTCTCCCATCACCGATTCCTGTATCAAACCTAACTCAGCGGCCTTCCGGATAGGTTGGACGCCGATCGACACCTGATTGAAGATACAATTAACCTCACTGGGATACCTTGGAGGAATCACAGCGGTTGGGATATCGCTATCCCACTTGAGCTCACCTTTGTCAAGGCGAACTAGACGTAAGGCCATCGTGCCAAAATCGGGATGATGGACGTCCACAGGAGGGGGTAACTCCTCGTCAATCATGACCTTCTCAGGAGTCACTGCCTTTTTGGCGGCCACCGGCTCCTTGAAGAGGTTTTCGATGACCGGTGATTTACGCGGTGATCGTCTAACTTTCGGCCCCGCCGCTGAATGGGAACCAGAGGCTGCGGCCGCCCGTAGATCCTGCGAGGCAGGAGCCGTTGGGACCGCAGATGGTTTGCTGCAAAGTCGATCAGAATTAATGGTGGCCGACTTACCTGGAGATGAGAGGAAATCTACATCATCCTGAATCATGTCCTTAGGACGGCGTCCGGAGACGACAGTGAAGGCATCGTCTGTCTCCATTGGGACGACGTTTGCAGCTGAGTCGTAACTGGCTTGATTGCCAGAACGACTTAAATTAGTGTGCTGAGACACATCACCCTCAAAGAGGGATAAATTATATTTGGCACGACGCTCTGCTGAGAATAAAACCCAGGATGTGCGTCGCACCTTGCGTACCTCCCCGGTTCTGCCATTAAGGACGGGGACGTACTCATCTATGTCCGGCTCAGAGCCCGGACTGCTCGGGATGGAGGAGGCCATCCCTCGACCCAGTCACGTAAACGCGACCAGGCCAGTGACAACCTCCTACTTTTCGCTAACTTTAACGAATATATATATAGCCTACAAACGCAGAGGATGTTGGAACCCTTTTTTATAAGCAGCTGTAATCCGCCAAAAGCGTGTACCCACTTGCCGACAGCAAGGGGCTCGAACCAACAGCCTCTGCAAATTTCTATGAGAGAGAGAGAGGGTGGGTCGACATCTAGCGAGAACCAGATGACGACTGACTGAAAAATACGCCCAGCTCCCACGGCGTGGACCGCTGCGCGTTCTAGTAATCCGTCAGCCAATGGCGAGGGTGTGTTTTGGCGGGAAACCGCTTGCAGCCCGTGTCACAGCGGCGAAATAGGTCACCGAGAGCGCGGTCTCCAAGGCGACTAATCACGTAACCCTTCCAATCGTCTGAATTGGAAGCGTGCAATTGCAAAGGCGTGCATTCACTATGATAAGCAACAAATTATAAATAAATACCCGTGTGTTTTTATTTTATTTTTATTTTACTGGATGCATCGCCTTTGCTAGTAGAAATAAGTGAATAGGGACGCCATTCACGTTACGGGATGTGATTAAATTTATTAGAATAAAATCGTTCCAGAAAGGTTTTCCAACTCGACCCGTTCGTGTTGTCACCAAATCATGTCGCGGTTTTATTGCTTTGTAAAGTTTTGATGAAACCACGAATATGGGTATCGGTAAG